>JAVSBS010021923.1:7942-57398 GCA_033124195.1 Coracias cyanogaster
CTGGAAGTTTCTATGTCGTTCATTTTCACTACAAAATAATTTCAATTAGCTCTCCTATGGTGTAAAACCTTTCCAGCTTGAAAAATACAGTTACATTAAATGTCCATGGTTTGGGGCTTGGAGCTGCCTACATTACTGAGGCAGCTTTGGAAAAGGAAAAATGCAAAATTGAGGTGAGAGGAGGGTTTTTATTTGGATCCTTCTTGGTGGGAACAAGTCATAAAACAAATGTTCGGTTTCCAGATTTGGAAAAATTATAGAGTATTTTTTGCAGAGTTGCTTTAGAAGCAACTGGGTATGAGCATGCTATCTCAACAATAGACACTGCCTTTGAATTTTAGAAGAGGAAACAGTAGACTATGACTTTGAGAAAGTCACATAAAGGCCAAATGCAGGATTTGGCTTGCCAAAGAAAAATAACTCCAATATAAATATCATGGAGTCCTTTGAGTTTTTGTTTTCTTTTCTTTCTTTTAATTTTCACTCTTTGAAACAAAAATGAAGAAAAGCCCTAAATCTATGGACTGGTAGAAAAACAGCTCTTACAGACAAAGGACTGATATTAATACATACGGGTACTGCTGATTTCAGTAGGACTGCATGGTTCAAATGAGGACAAATTCATATCAGTTTGTATCTTTGGTGCAACTGGGAACTCTTTATTATGGGCTGGCAACACTTTTATGGAAATTTATCAGCCTGCTTTGAAGTTTTCTAAACTTTCACCAGCATAGTGATCATGTTGATAAGAGGACTTATGGTACTATGTTCACACATCAAAATTATGTGCATTGTCAGAGCAGCGAGGTTGCAGTTTAAAAACTGTGATACTGCAGCTTCAACCTGAGCTCCTTCCTTTCACTGCATTAGAGATTCTGTGAGACACTTTGTATTGCACAGGTGTCAGGCCAATGCTGTTGAGATCAGAGGTCTAATGAATATCTTTAATGGATGGGTATCTATAGGAAAGTCCAGTTCAAAAATACAATCAGATAGTAGATACTGCCATTTATACTAAATTTAAAAAATCCTGTGTTCCACAAAAGGTTTCTCTTGCCTCAGAAATGTTATGCTTCAAGATTTCCTGAAAGCTTTTTTTTATAATCTTGTAGTTGAAACTCCCACAACATAGGGATTTCTTTTACATTTAATGGTCAGTGTCCCCTAAATCTGCACTTTTTTTTTAATGAAGGAGGACACACAAATGCCTGCAGTATGAAAGGATTCATAACTGTTGAATATTATTAGAAATGTATACACTTTGAAAACAGATGTTATCTTATTGAATTGACAACATGAATTTTACTATTACCAAAGGATCCTTTTGGAGGTAAAACACACAGCTTTCCTAAATGAATACTGATACTGGTGTCTTCCCTTAATATCCCAGAAGGATCCCACTAATTTACTGGTATATAGCTATTCCTATTATCCTGATTATAAAATATACCTCTCATTGTCTAATTAACCAAGACACTGTGAGATTGCACAAACACATTGTTCTGATGAAGTTTGCCCAGCTCATGTCTCTAACTCCTGACCCAAGTCAACCTAAGTTTGGGCAAATTCTGACCTTGCTTTTTAGGGTAAAGCTCACCAGAATGGAAATAAACATTGCACTTAAAGTTAGATCAGTCTGGAATGTTCTGTAAAGGGAATAAAAGTTGTTCAAGAGAAGAAGGATTTATTTTCCTTGCCCTTAGGTGTGCTCCCAAGGCACTAAGTGGGGTCACGTGGAGCACAGGAAAGCCCCTGCGAGGCAGGCACAGGCTACTGGCAGCACCAGCTCACACTGACCCTCGAGACCACAGCAGGCATCACAGACCACAGAGCTGGGTGATCTGCACCGAATAGTGATTTGGTTGTAAAAATGAAACAATATTCAACACACAGCTGGCAGCAAAAAAAAAATGGCTTTGTTGTTATTGCCCTATTTAAATGCACTGGCTCGGATTTTGGGTTATGCTTTGGCTACGTACTTTGTAGATGAGGGAGGCACACAGCAAAAGCTGGTGTTAAGCTATCTTTAGGCTCCATCAGTTCTGCTTGGCCGCACTCTCTTCCAGCATTAGACAGAGCAGTGTCAAGAAATCCTGCTTTCCTGCTTGTCCTGGCCCCAGAGAGTTCTTCTGGGAGCTGAAATCTGCCACGCCGCAGGCAGAAGGCCAGATCGGAGGGGAGCCTGGGCACGGTGGAGGGGTTGTACAGCTGTGCCTGCCAGAGCAAGTAATGTGGCAGGAGAGGAGCAGAGAAAAACAGTGCTGAGGGCTCAGGGGCCACATGGGAAACTGATGGGGGTGTCTGGGCTTTGCACCTGAGGGAATGGCATGCTGGTCAGTGTGGGAGCTCATTGCCCTGCTCCACTGCATGGAGCAGAATCCAGCTCCTCTATGGACCAGCCTGTCCTGATGAGTGCTGCCAAGAGACCCTCTCTGCTAAACGTATGTCCCCAGTCTCAGCTGCAGTGTATGTGGAGGCTCTCCCCAGTCTCCCCAGAATGCTTTGGGACCAGGCCCACCACCATTTTAGTCTCTCTTCTGCTCTCAGATGCATGGAAAGCTGCTGTGGAGAGGAAAGAGAGGTTGGTTCCCACTTCCCAGTGGCAAGTCCTCAGATTTGTCTTCATAAATTAAAGCAGTAAACCCACTGTGATATAGGCTATTGTTGTTCATCCAAAAATGTGATTGGAAATGGTACATCTTTGTTTAATTGAAAAAAATGATACATCTTGAGACATTCATCAACTTCACAATGAGACAGTTATCTGCATGGCTTTACTTCCAAGACATCATGACATATTACATCTTAGAAAAGTCCTGTAAGCCTTATTTCTGCTGTTGTGTACCTAGATAAAGAAAATTACTTCTGATTCCCTTTAGATTATCCCAGTGGACAGTGTATCAATGAACATGTTGCTTATCAGATTCTGTTGCGATGTTTATGACTCTTGTAGTCCTGCTTTCACAGACTAGCAGCTGTCTGTACATCCCTGTGCCTACATCACTCCATTAGCTCTGTGCCTTCCTACCAGCACACTGGATGCAAAGTTTTGTAAGTGCCTTTGCTACAGCAGCCATTAGCAGCTTTATTGCCTGTAAGAAATGATACTCTGGGCTATATTCCTTTACTCTGCAGCAGTGATATCTGCACATGATGATTACTTGGAGACAGAGAGCCATGTTGAAAAAGAAGCAGCAGCTTCAGAAAGCAGTGGGAAAATACTACTTTGCTCTGAGCAAAGAGTGAGTTTGCATCTAACTGCTCCATGCTGAATACAAGATAGAACCACTTCTGGACAGGAAAAGCAATTTATTCCATTCACTGGATATATACATTGCCTAAAGGCAGGCAGACAGCTTATAGATCTGACTCTAAGGAACCAAAAACCCCGCAGCAATCACATACAGATTTTCTATAAGATTTTCCATGTTTCTGGAATACAGTCTCCCGTATCCATGTGGGATGCAGAGAGTTTGAGCCCACATTTCAGAATGCAACAGAAACACCAAAGTTTTGCAGATATGAGAAAAATACTGAAGCAGATATATATGTATAAAGATAAAATTTATAAATATAAATACATTTTCAAAAAGCCTTGTAACCCCAGCCAGCATTTCAAGTAGGTTGTCCCTCTTGACATTTGTGCTGCTGAGTGCCTGCGTTTTACATAGCGATAGCTCTCCATTTCACTGCATCAATCCCTTCTTTGGTCCCTCGCCAGAATGGCAAACTTTAGAAATTGCACAGCTGGTTTTCCCCACTTTATGTGAAATATTTTGCACTTGGAGGAAGAAATTAGCTTGTAAGTCACTGGGATATAAAGCAAATGTTGCAGCCATGTTGCTGGTATAGGCAGAAGGGAAATATCAGTTGGAGTCTAGGAGTGAGGAAGAGAGCGGAGGGGAGGGAGCTTGTACTGGGCATTGGCTGCCTTAGAACAGCACTAGTGACAGGTGGGGACAGCATGCTCAGCAAAGAGAAAGAATATAAAATAGCTAGTCACTGGTTTTACCACAAAAGCTAGGCCTTGGCAGTTTCTTCCACTGAAGAGAATTAGACAGGAACAGTCTCCCCAAGCATCCTATGATGCCATCTGGCTTATTACAGAGGAAATCCCCATTGGCAGTCTGGATTTTTTTCCCTTCTTTTTCTCCAAAACAACCTGAACAACTGCCAAAATTATTTCTCTTTCTCATATTCCCTCTCTTTGGCATTGAAACATCATTCTGTAGAAGGGGGAAATAGGCACTGCATTGGCTTAGATGGAGGCAGCAATTTAAGGAGCAGGAGTCTTTGCAAGCCTGAGAGGGAAGCAGGGCTGATAAAAAAGATTAAACAAGCTGAGACTCTTTTGATGAACAAACTGAACCATCTTGCTGCTGAGAAAGTACAGATACAGTCGATGGCTCTGATATACTCTCTGTTGCTTGCCAGGAGAGCTATCTATTTCCATTATTAGCCTAAAGGGTGGTGCAGGGAATGAAAGTGAGTCACCAAATAGGAGGAGTTCAGGTGAGATGAAGGTAGCATGAGCAGGAAAAGCCTCTTTATTATAACTCTTCAAATCACCTGCTGTGGGCTATTACTTTGTCACCTCCTTGTCTTTTCTGCAATGTTTCCTTCCATGAGATTAACAATGTGCATGCACAACAGTGGTCTGTTTCTGACAGGCGAAAAGTTGGAAGTAGTGTGGTTAGTTTTAATTATTTTTCAGTGAAACATCCATATTAGATACAGAATGGAGCTGATTTAAATTACAGCTTGTCTGAAAACTGTGATTGACCTGCAAATAGGTCCTAACGTGTTTTAAAAGATGATTATACTGGAGGAAAGTGTTGACTATTTGGCCAGATACTGAATATTAATTCTTCTCCTAAAAACCTATTTTTATATGTGTAGAGTCACATGAGTATATATACAGAGCTAGATTTCACATATAATATATTTTCTAAAGGTTAATTGTATTTTTTTTCTAGGTAGCTGTTTTGTGAGATGCTCATAATCTCAGTAGTATTTTCACTGCAGAGATCTTTGCCTTGAAGAGCAGCAAGTTGATATTTTTCTTAAGCCACTAATTTTCATGTCAGCTTGAAATGTTAATAAATATTTTGTAAATGATGTGGTATATATATGGGACATGTATATGTCCTGCACAGAAATCTTTGCCTTATTTTTGATCTCACATTGTTGTGACGTGAGACACTTGCTCAGTTCTGGCCCTGTTACAATATATGTCCCTTCAATCTGTGTTATTACCACATCACATTTAATCTATGGGATATAAATGGGACTGTTACATCTTCCCCTCTCCTTCTATTGTTTGTCCAGTTGTAAAATTAGAGAAATGTCTCTCAGCCATGCTACTTTTTGAAGATTATAGTTCAATTGCATTTCTGTTGTGTTTTCTCCCTTCTTTCCTGTAATATAAAAGGCACTGAAGTGTTTGCTTTAAAAATATAGGACTTGTTCAAAGCAGTTTTGTCATGCATAGAATGATCTATTGATACTGAGCTATCCGGGGCAGGAGTTGTTTAAGAAACATAGGAAAAACCCAGTGCACTCAGCAGGTTTGGAAGAACTGGATCAAATGTCTGCAAAGCACCTGTTCTTATGTTAACACTAGTGCTTCTTGGCTTTGAAGTGCACTGAAAGTGTGTGAAGTGTATTACCTAAAGTCTAGGGGCTTTTTCCACTTTCTCATTCACAGTGAAAATTTCTATTTTTTCTTTTATCATGTAACATCCATATTTAAATTCAGAAAATAGTAGCAACAGTTCCATGACGGAAAAGCTTTATTCCGTCACAGAAAGGGAAATAAATGTTAAAATAGAGACTTTCATATATTACCAAAAGCATCCCCCTGCTCCATGGAAACAAAAGTAGAAGGAGAGGGAAGAAATTTAAAAGGGAATTCAATATTGTGTGTAAATAAGGAAAAGTGAGTTACATTGCCTCCTTACAGATTCTGGGTTTGATTTAGGTTCCACCTATTTTATTTAAGATAGTTTTCTACTGTTATAAAAGTTTCTTGCAATAGGTTTCAGCTTTCCAGTGAGAAACTTCACCTGTCTTCAGGGGATCTGGATAAGTGCACTTAGCAAATACCTGGGGCAGCGTCCCTGAAGTCAGCTGAATGGTGCCAGTGTGCAAGCGGTACACTAGCACAGAACTGAGCGAAACCTGAATCTATTTGAAGCCAGTGAGATTGAGGTCAGGATTCAGAGGTGTCCTTGAGAAGATGCCCTTTATGGCCTTTGTGCAGCATAACCTCATGGCAAAGGGACTGACATCTTCCCTACTGCACTGAGCATTGTATTTTGCAAACCTCAGCAAATTATGATTTGGTGATCTCAGCAAATAATGACTTTGTCTACAGTGCTTGATTTTACCCCTCCACGTGGTGAAATGGTACTGGCTGGCCTGGATTTATGCTGCTCAGAGGCAGAGCCTCCAACCCTGAAGTGCAGCTGGAGGGTATGGGGGGGAAGGCATGGGCTGGAGAAAGACCAGGGAACTGAGAAAAAAACTTTCTACAGCCTGGCCATCCAACTTTATGATGGTGGCCTCTGGAAGGGACTATTCCCCTAGACCTCACCTTGGGTTTTCTCAGAGGAAAACCTCCCAGGCAGAGCTTACAAACAAACGCACACTGATGAAAGAGGGATACTCAGTCACCAAGATCTGGGAGCCAACTGGGAGACTGTATTAACTGCTGGTAGAGATGTACCTAGCAGTTATAAAGACTCAAGATCTTATTAGCTGTTTGTTACTGTCTGATCACCACTAGTTAATATGAGTCATTGAATAACTCTTTCCATGAAATTTGAAAAAAGAAAAAAAATAGCAACTAACCTGACAAACTGTAGGTCCAAATCTAACCCAGCAGTTAGTTTATTCAAATCTAATGAACTGCCAAGCTGTTTGAACAGCGCAGATATGTTTATGATAAAAGGCTGTGTATTATTGCTTTTACGCAGTTACATTGCCCTTGCAAAAGATAAATTGCTCAGAACAGAGGATAAATGTACTTTCTTAAAAGTCTCTTCACACAGAATGTACACAAAATTAATGAAATAAATGAGAAAGAAACATATAATAAACAATATAGTGACATTTATGTGCGGGAGGCATATAAAAATTGCCTTTGCACAGAAAAGACATCTTGATTGTGAAATTGGCTGCTGTTGGAATAGCACAATTTTAGTAATCTCTCTATCCCCAGCTCAATATTTTACTCCTATTTTCCTTCAAATCCATCACTTAATTTACTTGACTATAGGCATTTTCACCAACAAACATTGTACCAACTGTATCAGTAATTTATTTCTGATAAGAAATGAAAATATTCATGGATTTCTGCAAACCGTTTCTACATTGCTGGAAGTGTGGCAGAGACTGATGAATAGTCCTGAGTATCTAAAGGTATTTGTGCCTTCTGTTACCTTTAAAAATACAGATTTTGGAAACGTGAGATCTAAATTTTAGACTTTGTTACAGTAGTCTTAAATAGTGCGGTTCATCTCTATGAAATAAGAAAATATTTAGATGCCAGCAACCACACAAACTCATGTTGTTCCCCCATTCTCCTCTGCTGCAAATGAGGTCTTCAGGATACTTTGTATAGCCTTTGCTGGAATTAGTGTGTTTGTGGTATAGCTTTGTCTCTTCATTCAGATACTGGGCCTGGAAAAGATGTGCATGGAAAAATTAGGGCGTGCCTGGTCACTAGAGCTTGCCTTTCCTCAGAACCAACACATACACCTTGGTTACATATGTAAATCTGGCACATGCCACGGTCAAATACCCTTGCAAGCTGTGCTAACTGCAGAATTGTTTCTGTACAAATGCTAAAAGACATGGTTTAGCTTACTGTAAATTCTAGCGCAGAATTTGCACTGGGATATGGCAGGGCAGAATACATTTGGTCACTTTTGGATAGCAAATGGTCAGAGACTGTTTTTTCAGGACAAAAAAAAAGATATGTCCATTTCTTAACATAAAGCCTGAATGTTGACAGAGGGGTGGATGATACCAAGGTATGAGGTGTGATTGATTGTGGTTGGGTTCTTCACTGCAATGCTTATTTCAAAGGCACAGGAAGCACCAGAGGTAGACCAGCTCTTGCTGCCTCCTGCAAATCCAGCTGGCAGGAAAAAATCCAACCTGTCATGCTTTGTTGTACCTGCTGCTGAGTGGGGAGTTCTAGGATGGTTCTCATCCTTCTGAGTGCAGTCACATTAACAATAGTTCAGATCTTTCTCAGCACTCTGTGTTCAAATATTTTGTTTGTACTGTAGCTTAGCAATGTCTCCTAGGAAATATTATTCTGTCAGTAGGCAAACAATTGCTTAGCTTGAAAGAAATATAATTATTTAAGGCATGCACAAATGTTTTTGGCTGCATGGTGCTGTAATGCTATTAACTGCAGGGAAAAAGAGAGCTAGCTCCGTTTTAGAAAATATATTACCATTGTCCTAAAATGCAAAATAGCTGTAAGTCCTATCCTGACCAGAATTCCACTTTTGCTCATGATAGTAGATTGGATTTCAGAACAGGATTAAGTAAATAAGTCATATTAAAATGACAAAATGGGTAAATAGAATATAATGTGAAATGAAATGTAAATTGGATTTAGGCAAACACTTTTATACAGACCTCCCGTCAAACTCTATCAGACTGCTTCAAATTCCTACTGTGATTCCTGCTCGCAGTTCTATTACATGTTGCCACTCAAGGGCATTTGATGTTTTCTCTCTCTGGAAATTCATTTGCATTTAAATGATTTGAAATAATCATAAAAGCCAAGTGCTATGAAGTTTGAAATTAGTTACTGTCTATAAATTGCGATGCCATTAAAAGATGATTTTGAAGAGCTTTGCTGTCTCAAATGTATGCAGATTAAAATCTAACAAAGTACACCTTGTTACAAAACTGTAAAGAATGGTGTGACATGGACTTAAATTGATTTATTCTCCTACCAGTGCCTATAAGCTTAACATACTTGCATTTCTTCTGAAACTGGAAAAAAACTTTAATTTGCCTGCTAAATCTGAGCCAAATTCTGTTCTTAGATGGGGTTTCATTGGGTATATCTGACACCAGTGCTTGGCCCTCAGAGTTTAATCTATACAGTCTATTAAATTTCTGGAAATGCTGTACGAATACTTGGGTCTCATAATTTTTTTTACAGTGGGAATAAAGCAGCCGGATCAAGAACAATGGAAGCGCTTTACAGTTGGCAGTGTGCATATGTGCATTTATATGTATATATGTTCAGTTTCCCCCCCTCTCCCTTGAATTCCATGTGTTCCCCTGGTGGATATTTCTACAGAGTCTTCTCTCTGAGGCACCTAGCTGTCCTGGTAGGTCACCCTGGAGACAGCCTTCCCACCTTCTTGCCGAAGGAAAGCTAAAACATGGCTAGGAGCACAAATATATTTTGAAGTGCTGAAGCCCCATTTGAAACAGAACTCTTTTCTCCACCCAGCTCTAGATAAGTTCAGACAATACAGAGCTGTCACCTCATAAACTCGTCTTCTACCTCACCTACCGTAGCACTGTTCAACATTTTAACCTATTCTTGCTCTCTGCCTGTGAGACCTTATTGTAGTATATTACCTAATATAAATTCCTACTCTCTGTTTATACTATTGGGATATTACAACTTTACATTTTTGGATACCAGCAGTACATTCCAAATATGTTTTCCTAGGTCCACATAATTTTAAATGGGCTTAACCACATATATATGCCTAGTTGTGTAACTTGATCATAAGATGTTTGTAACAAGTGAAGCAAAGTTGGTGCCTTGGTTTATAGGCACTCGGAACTCAGGGATGGAATTACCTCTTTATAAACATATCTATGTATGCATTTTTATTGTTGAATGAAAGAAATGTGGAGCACATGTCTTAAAGGGAAAGAAAATGTTTCATTTTTATATTTCCAGTGGTTCAAAAATTCCTGATACAGTTTTCTTGAAGATAACATTAGCTCTGCAATTCTTACGGTTTCTATTACAACAATAAAGACTCCTATACTTGTTTGTATATGAGTCATAAAACAAAGCAGCTGTTTTAACTACCTCTATAATAAAGAGCTTATTTTCTGAAGTTATGTCTGTAGCTAATGCAAACTACCAGCTAATCCTTCTTAATTACTGTGCACAAATTTGATGTATGCACACTAGTGTGAAGACAAAACCTAGTCCCCTAAGCAAGGTTTTTGTTTGCTGCAGTGTTGGATTAGCAATGGAGAGTAGGGGAAGTGAGACAGGAATGAAGAGCACATGTGCTTTCAATGTGATACAAGACATGGGTCCTGCTTAAAAATGTAGGTGAATAACAGAAAACATCAGCTGTAGACATGGAAAAGAGGCCTCAGTACTTCTCAAGAGCAGATAAGATTAATATGTAAAGAGCTCGTTATTCTAGCGTGCCACAGGCCTCTTCTGTTAGGGTTCTGGTGGAGTTCCTGACTGACTTATCAGAAAGAAAATCCTTATAGGTTCACTATGCAGTTCAGGTTAGATAGCCCCAAATAAAGGGTGAGTCTGTTCAGTTCTGAGCACTTCCTGGAAGAGCAGACTGAGGACAGTGACTTTTGCTCAGAAACTGAGAGTTGGGCTCCTTGCCCTGAGCAAGTTTTCATTGCAAATGTAACTTTGGCTTCTATGCTGACTTTGTTGAAAATCCCATTGCCTGAAGTATTGATCCAAGGGCAAGCATACTTTTGGTCCCAGGTGGTTTCATCTGAGCAGAACAGAATACCAGCATCTCTTTCTTTCATGGAAATGACCTGGCCACTTTGCTAACAGTCATTGACCTCAGTCACTTTTCACAGTGCACTTCATCAGGAGCTCAGAAGGACAAATTTTGCCCAAATGTCTCAAGGAAGAGCCCTGGAGCAGAATCATAGAGAAACAGGGGATAGTCCCTGGAAGTTCTATCAGTGCATGAAAGTGTGAGAAGCTGCTGAGATATAGCAGTAATTTGGGCAGGGATGAAGGATGCCCCTATTCACTGTTGGAATAAACTGATCCAAGTGGTTACTCCAGGTGCCTGCTTTTTCCTTGTGTTCCTAAGAACAGCAGATAGTCAATATTTCAGTGGGAAATCTGTTTTAGGATACTTGATAGAAACACTGGAAAAGCTTTTATTCTAGCACAGTCCTCTACAAGGTCAGGGTTTACTTAAATGAAAAACTTATGAAAAGACTGTTTTTTTGATGCCTCTTTTACATATGTCCCTTTAAGAAAGAAGCTAAATAAATGAGCCATCGTCATTGGTTCTGTATTCACAGCCAACTGAAGAAACTTTTGCAAATCATCTGGCTTTAAGAACCCTTACCACTCGAAACGAGATCTGGCAAAATAGATGAAAAATTACTGGTAACTGCAGATGAAATTGTGGCAGGAAATTTAACTGAAAAATATAACATTTTATGAACTCAGGGCAAAACAATATCTCCCAGAACATATTGCAATCCAATCTTTGCAGATGTTATTAAAATAATGCAGAGTTTGATAAAAATGCATAAATTATACTTTATTGTTATGCATTATAAAATGTGTTCTGAAAGGGGTGGTAAGCACAGCAAGCATTTTGCTTTATCTAGTTTGACAGTGCTTCCTTGCCATTAAATGAGGAGGCATAGCTTTACAATATTTGTGAAAGGCAGAGATGGAAAGTCACTAGACTGAAAACTTTCTAAGGATGGGACTACTTGTGTGTTTGAACAGTGCTTAGCGTGGAGACCCTTGAGACCACAGTGCTCTCCCTGGCACAGACACTAACATAAATAACAGAAGAAACTTCTTCCTTGTTCTATGACCTGTTGGTTTTTTTTTTTTCTTAATGATAACTTTTTTCCTTTTCCTTTCAAAGCCTCATGCTCTCTCATAAAGCCTAAGCGCCCTTTTACTTTCAGCTGCCCTTTTTCCTAACCACTCCCTATAGGCATCTTTTTTAGCTGTGCTCTGACCTATGCTAAGGAATGTAAAGTTTTGACTCCCCAAACTTGTGTGAGTTCAATATTGCAGCTGTCACTGCACAAGATGAGTTTGAGCGCCAGAACTGCAGTACTGAATTTAAAACATAGTGGGAGGTAAGCCCATCTCCTACTACTGCAATGACATTTTTAGTTTTAGGGTTTTTTACCTTCAGGCAAGCTTTTCTGAATGTTCTGGAGTGGAAATTAACAGATGGGATTTCTTTAAAAAGATACAAACCACAGCTAAGAGTTTCAATCAGATTTATATTATTTTTTTCTGCCAGAAGGTAGCTAGATTATGCTACCTACTTAGGTAATTAATGATTTAATGTGCAGCCACCATACACTGGAATTTAAGCTGCTGGAAATCTCCTTTGTAACCATAAGAATGCAAAGGGACACAAAAAGCTTGATTTGTGTTTGTGGCTTTCCTGAGTTAAAATTAAACCTATTGCTAAGAGCTGGCAATGCAATACCATTGCGTTAAAGTCATGTTTACACTTTTTCATGCAGAATGTTTCCTATGAATAATGAAATATATAATTTGTGGTCTTTTTTTGAAGGCAGAGGTTAAAGTTATTCTGCAGCTGTAACATCTGTTTGTAGCCACACATGCTGTGCCTACTGCCTGTACATTGTCTCCACTGCTTGCATTGAGTTTACCACCCTGATCGTTGCAGTTAATAGGGAAATTAAGCATTCACTAAATAAGACTTATGCCTCTTTTTGTACTGTCCCTGAAGAATCAAATGGCCTCTAAGAACAAGGCACTAGTCAGCAAAGCAGTAACAGCTTAAGTCTAGAAAGCATTTAATAGTATGCTTAACTTTATGCTTTCTTTTTTCAATCTCACCAGCCTCAACAGGATTTAACAAGGCACTTAACATCCTTTCTGAACCTGGCATTGGCCTTAACAGGGGAGTTCACTAATTCCTTTTGCTAATATTCTTTGGGTCCTACCTCTTTTGCAGCACTTCTGAGGAGCTAACGGTGCTTTAGGCAGATAAAGAATAATGGTAAATTTAAAGTAATTGGTTGGCATCATATCTTTGCACAGCATCCTGGTCACCCATGGCTGGCACTTTCTCTCCTTCATCCTTGCTTGGCTTGCCCCGTAAATGCTATAGAAGGTAACACCTGGAGCCATAGCACCTGCATCAGAGACTGACCACACGTAAAGTGCCACAGAAAAAGTGACAGAAGGGTGGGGAGGAGAGAGTCAAAAAGTGATTCAGAATTGCTAATTGCTTTCTTGCATAATTTTGGCCAATTATTTTTCCAGCTCTGATTATGCTGTTACTGTTGATTTGAAATGTAAGACTATCAATATTTTTGCATGGTCTTTTCTTAGCAGGAAAGTAAGCAGAAGAATGAACACTGATTAAGGGAAATGAAAGCAGATCTGTTTACTGATAACATATGTAGAAACACTGAGACATGTAAATGGTATTCAGGGATTGCTTTCTGGTCATATTTATGATCTTGAATATATTTGTGCGTTTCTCATTTACTGCCCAGGTGATGTCTGGATTTTCAATTTATGGATGTATCATGACAATTTTTGACCACAATGAGGTTCCAAATGCTGTGTCATTCAACAGACCTATGCTGCTATTTAGTAATACTTCTAATAGTGAAGTATTGGCCTCTGTTGTCATTGGGGAATATATTAAAATTCAGATTAAAGAAGAATGCCTTCTTTAGGCACCAGAGTTTTTCAAGGTTTCTTCCTCAGAACAGCTTTTCTTTTCCTCATTTCATCTTGAAAGGTCATTTTAGGAACTAAAAAACCCTGTTGCCAACTTTTAAAATAATTATGATCTCCAATAAAATGCCATCTATTTTTAACATTGTACTTTTTAACGTGTCTTCTTTAAAGACACAAAGTAGATTACTTTTTCCATGAATAATGTATGACTTCAGAGACTTTGTATGCTATGACATAAATTATCAAATACTTTTCCACTATTTGCTGATAAAGTGGGGGTGTTCTCTATGTACTCTAGTCAGCTCATGTTTTGAGCTGGCTCCTTTTTGTTACTGTATTTGAATGATGACATTTCATCATAGTTTATATCACTTGATAGCATAATGTCAGGAGGAAATGATCATAACACTTCTGCAGGTGAAAAGTATTCCCTGCCTTACTCCATGAAGTACAACACGGTGCTCTATGTAAAGTAAAAACAGACATTGTGGCAAAGGTACTAGGATTAGGAACATGGAGTGTGACTGGTTTAGCACAGGAAATATCTAGAAGATCTCTTTCAGAAAAATGTCTGTTGTCTCTTAACAATTTCCAGAGATGAGCCATATTCAAAAAAGTCAGAGAGACCCTTAAGCTATGTTCAGGGTCTGGTGAAGTATGATGGCTGGACTTCACAACTGCTGCCTGAGGAACCAGGACAGCAGACACTAATATTAATTACTCTGTGGTGTAACATCCATAGGCAAAGTAGATATCCTCATTGGCCAGGGTAGTTGAGATGTATTTATACAGGCAATTCAGTCATGAAGTAGAAAAACACCAGACCCTTTGAAAAAGGGAACGAAAAAGATGTATGAAGTACTTAGGTGAGGCTTTGTCATGGCAGTTAAATATTCAAGTGGTTCAATATGCTTCAAGAAATAGTGATGTTTAGGATGAAGAGGAGAAGAAAATTAGTGGAAGAGCAGAAAACCAGATAACACTTTTTTTTCAGGCAGGGAGCATATTAAAGCAAATAAAAAACTGGAGGAGGAGAGTCTGCTGGGACCTGGAGCTTAGCAGAGATGTGGTAGAGCAAATAGTGGGAGTTAGAATAAGAGAGATGGAAATTAAAAGGAGAAAATAGCCTTACAGCATATGGAAGCAAAATATCTGGAGGAGACTCTGAGGCACACTAGTGTGGATTTATGTCCTGCAATTATAATTAGTGAAAATGAGGGGATAAAATGAAATTTTTAATTTTTAAGAACATAGAACTATTTTCACGCTTTTAAGTAAGTTGTATGTTTTCCATGTCTGCTAATGTCTCCCTGAAATCCCTCAAACCATTGCTAGACTTCCCAGAAAGTGCCTTGTCTGTGACGTACCATGGGATGAACTGCATTTGTCAGTGGAAGGCACAGCAGGAAGCAAACTCTGGAGAAATTGCAAGATCCCTTTGGAACAAACATAACACAGTATCAATAATTTTCATGGTCAGAAATAGCACCCGCATATTAACAATGCTCAGAAAATGCTCAGATTTGCAGTGGTACAAAAGTATTTATGATATTTTCAAAAATGCTTTATGGCTGTCAGCTCCCTGGAAGAAGGTTCTGGTTTGCACTGAAACTTCAGGAAGGAGTTGGACAGGCAGAAACATGATCCACTGTCATCCTTGGAAATCTAGAAATTTGTGAATTCTGCAGTGCGTTCCAGATGCTACAACCTGCAAAGGGCAATGTGTCTACTGACAGACTGTGAAACAGGCCCCACGTTTGCCTAATAAAGCAACACTTGCTGCATCTATATGCCCTCTGAGGAGGAAGATAGTGGAAAAGTGAGGAATACACGTCCCTGAGTCCACACTTCTTATGAATGTTTATAAAATCAAATACTTATTACTCGAAATAAGCTGTTATAGATGTGCTTTTTTTTCTGTAGATGCTTAGAATGACTATGAGTTAGGTCTGTGTTGCAACTTTCTGTTACCTTGGAAATTACCAAGTCAAAATCCTAAGGAATTTTTCAAACACCTAGTCATGGGATATTTTGCAAAAACAACCTGAGTAACTTTTAAGAATGGACAATCTTGGACAAATTATAAACAGAAAAGGTGGTTGAATATTTCAGATATTTAACTATAAATAATTCATTACAGTCTAGCAGTAATAATGTCAAATCTGGCTAGTAGTACAATAATTGAAGATGCATAAAGTGTTTGTGGGAATCACCATGTAATCACCATTGTCACCAGTGGTGGTGTAGCAAAATAATATGCAATATTTCAAGATATTTAATTAAGTTGTGTCAGTGACTTATCTTGAAGATAACTTCTATCATCCCCATGTGACAGTGTTGTTGATGACTAGCTGATGGATGAGTCCCCTCAGTATGAAAGACAGGTGCACTGAGGAACATCAATGTGATATGCAGAACTCAGTATGATGGAGTGTGTATAATTATTTTTTATTTACTATTTAAAGGTGACCTACAAATGCAATGCTTTAGGTTTTGTTTTCTTCTTGTTATAATGTAAGAAAAAAGTCTACAAATTTCTTCCATAGAAACTGTACCTTTTTTCTTTCTGTGGAAATTCTTGTCCACTTTGTTTTCCCCTAAAGACCTTTGGTCCATGAAGGAAGGAACAGGTTTATGGTATCAGATATCAAGGAAAAAAAAGATGTTTGCATGAAAGTAATTTCTTATGTGGTCTCCTTTGGACATGGGAGCTGTTATGAATTCATGTGTGGTTCACTAGTAACGTCAACAGAAAAACCCATCATCCTTGTCTCAGGAATTATAGAATAAACCATGCAGCCTTCATGATGAAAAAGGAAAGAAGGTAGAGAAAGATGGCTCTCCTAATAGTTTGAGGGTTGGGGTTTTTTTGTCAAAGGAGTTAAGGAACTACTTTGGGTTCCTTACTCAAATAATTGCTCTCCTACACTTCTCTGTGAGCTGCATTACCTTGCATTTTGACTTACTGCATTTTTTCTCACTGTTACCGTGCAGCTGACTCGATCACAGCCCTCAGTTTGGAAATCCGAGCTTTCTACCTCTTTGATTCTTGCTTACTAGCCCATTTGTCTTCTACTATATCAGTGTACTTCTCTGTGGACCCTAAGGTGATAATTACATTAGCTGTACTTCATCACAAGCTTGTTAGGGCTTGACAGTTGATTTTGGCTGACTGTAATCAGCCTTGTCCCCACTTGTCATTGTCCCTTTGTGCAGTGGTTGAACATAACTCTTCCTTCATTAGCAGGTGGTGTGCTCCATTAGGAGTGGATCTACTGAGTGAAACAACCTGCACTGACCTCTGCACTACGTGTGGGTTTAGGGACTCCATGTTAACTGTAGCCTGGTCCTGTAGACTGAATGCTCATTAGCGGCGGGAGCACATCTTTGGATTTAGCTTCAGTGAAAGAGATCTGGTTTGCATGCTCTGAGAAAGCTCTTTACTGTGCAAATCAAAACACAGTAAGGGGAGATGGTTGGGAGATTTAGAAATGCAATTCTGACCATCAGTGTCAATGAAGCTGCCTATGCTGCTTGCTGATGTATCCAGTAGGGTAATGTCTTAGCTGGTCTAAACTGAGACATGGGATCCATTTATTTGACAGGAAAATCTTGAACTAGGATTTGGGGCAAAGGCAGAGTCTACTTTTTGCAGTTGTTGCAACCACAAAATACTTTAAGCAGAGCAGGGAATGTAAGAGTTGAGAAAACTGGTTGTGGTGGATTTTTTATATCCACCAGCTGTGGGCTCATGTGTTGGGAGTAGAGGTGTATCCATTCTGATTCTTCATTGCAAAAATCCTGCTGTGGGGTCATTGTTATATGGCATTTGGTTCAGTGGGACCTTCATAACAGAGATCCTACAAGCCTGCTCAGTACACAATGTTACTACTACTACTGTAAGAAGGAGGGCTCCCACAGAGGTAATATTTGCTCATTTTTCTGTGATTCTGAATGTGACATTATACAAAACACACGCTAGTTGATTTTGGTTTAACCATTACTTTAAAAAAAATCATAGAATCATAGAATATCCAATTGGAAGAGACATCTTTTTTGGGAAAAGTATGGCCTAGACAAGATGGCCTAGCACCCTGTCCAGCTGACTCTTAAAAGTGTCTGAAGTTGGAGACTCCACCACTTCTCTTGGGAGATTATTCCAATGGCTGATTGTCCTTGTGAAAAATTTTATCTTGTGTATAATCAGAATCTCCCCAGAAGTAACTTAGACCTATTACCCTTCATCTCTTGCACGTGCTTCCTTGTAAAAACAGAGTCTCCATCTTCTTTGTAGCCATCCTTTAAATACTGGAGCACGGTAATAAGAAAGTGTGCCATCACTACCTTAATCTCTTCCTTAATCTCTTTCTTCCCCATGCATTTCTGCCCTTTTCTTCCATGCAGGTCTTTTATAGGATATCTATTATTTAATTTACTTCATTCTGCCTTTTTCCCCAACATTTTTTTAAAATAATGCTCTCATTTCTGCATTGTAGGCCACAACTAGAAGCAATGACAGTGCTTTTTTTTTATTCTAATGCAAGCCTATGCTTATGAAGAATCATAATAGTTTTAATACCAATAACCATTGTTCAAAACTTGTTGACTGCACAGGTGACATGTTTGCAGAGAGAGTGAAAGCATGAACAATGTATTATCATTGTTTCAAATAAAAAGAAAGTTAACACTAGGTGGAAAGATTATGAGCATCATACATCACAAAAGTATCTTGAGAAGTTGCAAACTAACAGCCAGATCTTCAGCTACAAAAAGTGGGCATAACACCACTGATGCTAGTGATTTATACCAGGCTATGTTCCAGCCTTCTGATTTTTATTCTGCATTTTACACATAACATTTGTCATTTATAGCCATTTAATGTTAACGGAAAAATGCGTATTTCAAGCAGTAGCCAAAGAGGTGCATTCATTGTTATAACTGATAAATTAGTGTCTTTGTTCAAACAGCTCACATTTACATTCACTGCTACAGGAGGAAAAGCTTCTTAAAAATTTATAAGCTGACTATGCAGGTTAACTTAAATGTGCAGTCATACAGTGTTGACTCAGAGTTAAATTTAGGAGCACTTTGCAAAACTAGTTCAAAGTAGAGCATTTGTTTGACATCACAGACTTGCAAATGGTTGAGCTAAATATAATGGTGAGTATTCAGTCACAGGTCAGGCACAGACACAGTGCTTAGAGTGCTTTCCATGCATTGATCACTCTAATTTTGGAGATCATTTTTTGTTTTATTCAAAACTAGACAAGGCTTTGAGAAAAACATGGACTTAATGGGATACAAGAAAATACCAATAAACAGAGTAAGCCTGATGCTCTGCTTCTCTTTGTGTGCCTTAGGCTGTCACCTCTGGAAACAGCAGGAGGCTATACCAGGCCAGATCCTTGCTGAGCTGCCTGTAAGTTACCTTGCATAACTATGCTGGACATCCCCAGCCCCTTGGGATCTGACATCAAAAGGATTTTACTGCTTATCAATTATTTGTCCAGAGGCCTCCCCCAGTTCTTTGCAAAATGAGAGCTGGACTTTCAAACCCAGATGTGTACAGTGTGAGTAGCTGTGTAATTTATGTGTATAAATGGCCAGTGTGCTCACATTAATCTGTTGCTTTCATCCCCGTGTGATCAGGTAGCTGCCTAACTGGCTGTGTTCCCAAATAAATACCTTATTTAGAGACAAGCATTAGGCATCCATGACATATGGATGTTACTGTGTGCCATTAAAGTGATCAATGGGAAATATCTTTTTTCACCTTTTGTTTCACATTCTCCCCTCTCTCTGCAACCTGTCTCAGGACATAAAACACTCTGAAATGTCCACTCAGTCTTTTAGATTATAAATTCTTCTGGGTAGGAGGTTTACTTTGCATGTTTTCTCTCACAAGCCCAGTGTACTCTCAGGTGTTACAGAGGTGCTTGTGCACATGCCTGCACTTCTCAGCCAGACCAGTGTCCAGACAACTTGGCATGCTGGCTCGCCACGTCTGCAGAGCTGCCATATAGTCAGCCTGCAGATGCCCTGCTGGTGCCTAGAGGTGTCCTGAGTTGCTTGGTCCTCAGAGGGTGTGCAGAGGAAGTTGCTCATGCTGAGCTTGTCCTTCCACGTACCCTATCTGAACCATCTACACAACTGATCTTCAGATTGGCCTCAGGACTGCTGGGAATAAGTAGAATCTCTGCTGTTTCATCAGTTTGGATTTTCTGGGCAAAATTTTGCTTCATTTATGCTATGTTCTGTTTGTCATGGGGGGAAGAGGTAGAGGATTACTGGGTAGCAACTGTTAAAGTGGATGTAGAAAAGAAGATGTAATTGGTGAAATGAAGATCGACTCCAAGGAGGTTCACAGATAATGCCTGAGATTAGTTTAGATGAAGATTGATGAAAAAAAGGAATCCGACAAACAAAACCAAGACAATACCTGAAGACTCTCCTCATCCCTTCTAAAGGGTCTTCTTGACAGATTGCACTGTTGGAGTAAAGAGATCCGTGTATTCTTCAGTCAACTGACTTCAGCTGGGAATGCCATTTAATCAGATTTGGAGAAATTTTTAACAGAACATAACCACCTAATACCTGTGCATTTAGAGCATCAAGTGGCTTTAAAGTCATTAAAGGATAAGTTGAGTTCAGCTGCAAATTTTACTTGGAAAGGAGTGATCACTCCTGCCTGGGTACAGGATGCCTCTGATACATTATGAGAATGGCTGCAGAGTCCTTTTTGAATTTGTTATTTAGCTGATGACTTGCTGATACCTGAACTTATACAATTTGCTATGAATAATTTAAACCATAGAAAGTAGAAAATGTAACTGAATTCAAAGACCAAAAAATGCCTAAGAATGCTTTAATGATCTCTTTTCTGGCTTAAAACTTGAAGATCAAACAAAAAAAGTTGCAGTTTAGGATTACTACACACTGTACAAGAAATGAGCAGAGTTGCAGAGTTGAGCTCGTATCTACTTTAAATGGCATCTCTTTTTAGTCAGTCAGGAAAAAGCTCTAGACATTAATAAGAAAATATTAAACATTTATTTTATACGTTTTGACTTGTCTTCACAGGATCATTCTGTAAGCAGTTTGCGTTACTAGACAGGCTTCATTCTACCATTGTGTACAAATTACCTGTTGCTCACTTATTAATCCTGCTTTTCTGTTTACTTTTCAAGCCAGTCACAGAGGGACCATTATGCAGCTTGAAAGAGTCCAGGGCAATATTGGAATACATGTTTTCTGAAGTTTTATAACTACTATTACTGCTAGAGCCCTTATGCTAAATTAAGAGAGTTCAAAATTTCTGCAATAATCTTTCTTGAGGTGAGAAGGACTGATAAACTTGAGGTTTAGGTTGCAAGTAAATAGGCAGTGGACGACAAAGAAAGAAAATTGTCTGTCTTTTCTCTGAAGCACCATATCCTTGTGGCAGCAGATGGCAGGATGCTGGGATAAATGAAATTATGTTCTCTTTCACTGTAATAATTGCAACACTCCTTGGTGTTTTCCATGTTCATGATAATGGGTGAATTTCATATACTTGAATAGAAAAAGGTCCAGGAAGGAGTAGTTTCTGCACAGTATCAAGACAACTGTAATCCTTGGTAAAATACATGTGCACAAGGTTGTTAACACAATAAGCAAGAGCAGTAACTGCTCGTTGTCATTGTTCTTAGCAGAGAGAAGCCATCCCTTGCTGGTATTGTGTATGAGTGAGTGGGGTTTGTGCAGCCAATCTCTTCACAAGTCAAGAGGTTACTCTTATCCACATGTAGAGAGCTTCACTTGTGCGTTATGGTGGGGGATAGGCAGCTGGGAACACTCAAGACAGCCAAGTGCTTTTCTGTTAGCTGGCTATTTGCAGTTAGCCAGTCTTTCCTAACTAACTTACAGGTGTTTTTCAGGTCAATTTTTTGTCTTTCCTTGATGCATGATGAGGGAGATATAGTATTGGCTGAGTATTTACTCCCATATTTTCTTGGGACAGTCAGTACTTAACAGCTTAACTGTGCAACAATGTGTATTTAAGTCCTCCTAAAAGGCTGTCCAGTCATAAATATCTCTAGATTTCTGAGAGTTTGAAATATGAAGTTAGTAGCGTCCACATTCCACATGTGGATGTAGGAAGTAGCCAGCATGCATTTCCTGAGTGTGCCATGCTCAGATAGTGTTCATATAGGCAAATGGTCATGACTCAGCTTGCAGTGAATTAAACAGCCCTCACCTTTCAGAAATGGAGAATTGACCCAAACTATGATGGAAAATGTATGTGTAAACAACACTTATTTCACTCCACTACTGTTAGCCCAGGACTAGGAAATGCAATGAGTGAGGGTGCTTGCACAGCAGTAAATTTCCTATTTGTTGGCTTCAGGTGCTGCAACAACATTTCAAAGTTGTTTTTTTTTTTCCCTAGAATTATTGTTTATAAAATTCTCGATGTAACTATGATTTCTTCTAGAAGACCATCATGAAGACCTGTAAGTTGTTTCCTGACAGGAGATGGAGAGGGGAGAGAAAATGAACTGTTAACAAGAATGCTGCATGCTCTCTGAATTGCCTTAATTCATGAAGGGACATAAAGCTTAGACAAGAATTTATGGTGCCTTAACCCTGGGAATGGCTCTGTTGTCTAACAGCATGTTTGTGTTCACACAAACATAGATCTGGGCTGAACCAGAGTGTCAGGCCGGAGTGCTGCCATGGATGGATAGAGGCTTTCCAGGAAGGACCATCCAGGGGGATGGCAGGGAGTTGCCCTTGCCATGTAAGAGCAGCAGGGTTGCATGAACCTCTGTCTTGGGGTGGATGATGAGTTCAGCTCAGAGCTTGCAGGTTAGGATTAGTGGCCATAACAATGTAGGTGACTTTGTGCTGGGTCCCTGCTATTGGCAGACAGAATCACAGAATAATAGTTTGGAAGGGACTTCTGGAGATTATGTAGCCTGACTGCCCTGCCAGAGCAGGTTCACCTAAAGCAGGTTGCACAACAATGTCCAGGCAGCTTTTGAATGTCTCCAGAGGTGGAGACTCCACCACCTCTCTGGGCATCCTGTTCCAGTGCTCTGCCACCCTCAAAGTTAAGAAGTTCCCGCTCGTGTTTAGATGGAATTTCCTATGTCCAGGTTTGTGCCTGTTACCTCTTGTCCTTTCACTGGGCACCACTGAAAAGAGCCCGGCCCCACCCTCCTGACACCCACCCTTCAAGTATTTATAAGCATTGATAATATCCCCTCAGTCTTCTCTTCTTTAGGCTAAAAAGCATCAAGTCCCTCAGCCTTCCTTCATAAGGGAGATGTTGTAGTCTCCTAATCATCTTTGTAGCCCTTTATTATGCCCTTTCCAGCAGTTCCCTGTCTTTCTTGAACCAGGGAGCCCAGAACAGGACACAATACTCCACATGAGATCTCACCAGGGCACAGTAGAGGGGGAGGAGAACCTCCCTTGACCTGCTTGCCACACTCCTCTTGATGCACCCCAGGATGCCATTGGCCTTCTTGGCCACAAGGGCATATTGTTGGTTCATGGTCATCCTGTTGTCCACCAAGACTCCCATGTCTTTTTCCACAGAGAAACAGGAAGATGCTTCATGTTCGCAAGCCCTGGTCCTCATGGGGTACTTTAACCACCCTGATATCTGCTGGAAGGGCAACGCAGCAATGACACAAGCAATCTGGGAGGTTTTCTGAAGTGCACTGCTGGTAACTTCCTGACACAGGTAACAGATGAGCCAACAAGGGGAGATGCACTGACAGACCTGATACAAACATGTAGGAGTTGGTCAGGGCTATGAAGGTTGGGGGCAGCCTTGGCTGCATGGACCATGAAATGTGGAGTTCATGTTTCTGAAAGGTGAAAGCAGTGCAAAAATCAGGATCACAATTTTGAACTTCAGAACAGACTTTGCCTTGTTCAAAGATCTATTTGGAAGAACCCATGGGACATGGCCCTGAAGAGAAGAGGGGTCCTGGAGACCTGGTTGACTTTCAAGATCACCTCCTCCAAACGCAAGAATGGTCTATCCTGACAAGCAGGAAAACAAACAAAAGTGGCAGGAGGCCTGCATGGGTGAACAAGAAGCATTTGAATAAACTTAGATTACAAAAAAAAGGAAAAATACACGAGTTGGAAGCAGTGTCTTAAATCACCCAGGATGAATACAGAGACAGAGTTTAAAGCATAGGGATGGGGCTAGAAAAGTTAAGGCCATCTGAAGTTGAATTTGGCGATGGATTTAGGGCCAACAGAGCTTCTACAGGTATATTAGCAGCAAAAGGAGGACTAGGAAAAATGTGAACCTGCTGCTGACCTGGTGACAGAGGACATAGAAAAGGCCAAGGTACTTGACGTCTTCTTCACTACGGTCTTTACTGGCAAGACTGGTCCTCAGGAGTCTCATGTCCTTGGGACCAAATGGAAAGTTCAGAGCTAGGAAGCCTTATCCCTGTGGGAGAAGTAGGTTAGAGAACACTTAAAGAAAACTGGGCATACACAAATCCTTGTGATCTGAGGGGATTTGAAGGAAGTTCCCTGCTGAAAGAAGATTATGTATTCTGAGCAGCTCTTGCACCTTTCTGTGACACTTTTTTTCTTCTGGAAAAAACATGTGCTGAAGGCTGATTTATCTTCCTCAATATAGCTACTTCTCCAACCTTGAAAACTTGCTTCATAACTGCAAGGCAACAGTGAAACTATTCAGCACTCTGTTTAAGACAAAAACCCAAATAGTCATCCAGGCAAGAAATAGAAACAATAATTGTAAACAACTGAATACCTGGAGTGATCTAAAGGCAGAGTAAATAGTTTATGAAATGTACATAGATAAACTACTGTCTACTAAAACTACTCTCAAGAGTAAACTGCAAACAGCAAAAAAAGGGCTATAAACAAGAGCATATCCTCAATAATAATATGACCAGCTCTACAGTTCAACATTTCTTAGGGCCATATTGACATATTTATAAAATAAACATGATATTTACAAATGGGGATTATAAAAAAAATCTGAAGGCTGTTCTGAAACTGTAATATTTTTCATGCATGTTATTTTTTTTGTGTCAGAATCTGTTAACTGTAGTGTTATATTTTTGTGAAAAACATAATCAATTTATCCAAGCTGCTGTTCCATTTCAAAAGATCTCAGTATAAGATTCTTCACCTATTCAGTTGAAAGCTAGCTATCCCACAGAGCCATTCTTTAATCACTTCAATGCATGCCTCCATAGAGAGCTGAAAGTGTTCTTGACTTTATTAAAACACATTTCTCCTTCCAAACAGAACACTAATCCAGATTCAGAGGCAAAAGATCATCTTGCACAGTTCTGGCAGGTTTTTAAATTTTTTGTTCTGATGTTAATAAGCCTTGAAAGTTTAAGTGTTGTTGCTGGTATACTTTGATCAGTGGATTTGAAATGTAAGCTCTTTGTCCGTGGCCCTTATTTTCATTACATTCAGGCAGCACTGAGTATAGTGGAGACAAAATTCATTTGGAGGCTTCTTAATGCCAACAGTAATACATAGTAATTATAGAAAGAATATTAATAAGCACCAAAGTTTTAGGGAGACAGGACATTTTGTTTGATTTCAGTCCCTTTTTTGCCCTGTGATTTTTGACCTGAAGTTCACCATAAGAACTAACAGAATTCCCTAAGAATTAGTGTGTTTGTCAGACTGCAAAATATGTCTCTAAGCTGAGTTGGGTGATAAAAATGTCCTCTCTGGGTCCAGTGGCTTTCGCTTTTAAAGTACCAGTAAGATAGCTTTTCCAGTATGACTGAGCATGTCTATGAGCAGCACAATAAAGGAGACAAACAGATGAGGGTGCTGCAGCTTGCCCTAACCTTCTCCTTCTCTCCTGACTGCTGGATCTGTTGTAACAGCCTGCTTGGAGCTTGAAAAGACAATTCTTCATGCTCTTCTTTCCCTCCAACCTGTACGGTGGTTCAAAATGTGAAGAAGTCCGGTTAGGAAGTGACCAGCCACTGAAAATTGGAGATTGCTTTGTTAAATGCAGGGCAACAAACTGCAAAGCAAAGGTACTCTGAGGATGCATAGGCTGCATGCTTCCAGCTTTGATGGACATAGAGCTCCCCACATAGCTCTAGGAGCTGTGGGAGCTAGGAAGCTGAGAAGCAGTTATGCAAGCCTAAGCCATCCTCACTGCTTTACTAGCTTGGCTCCTCATTTGTTTTCAAAACCTACAAATGTACATTATAGCTCAAGAAACTATAGTAATTTATTTGGATTCTGGTTTTGTTTTCTTGCAGACTACAAAAAGCATTATTTTAAATCAGCAAGAGTTCTGTTTTACATTAAAACTTCATTATAACGCATTTTTTCTATCCTTCTGGCACAACGCTTCAGGTCACTGGCATCCAAAAACTCACCTCACTCAGCTGAAAGATTGATCTGAATCACATTTTCAAGAAGAGATACAATAAATGATTGGTTGTGGCTTGAAAACTTGGATAGCAGGTTCCAAAATGAGCAGCATTTATGGCTGATTTATAAGCACTTAAAAAATAGAACGGAAATACCAGTATAGCCTTGACTACCAACGAGCCTTTATAAAATCTCCCTTTGAATTACAATGTCTTGAATTTAATACATTTTAATGTTCTTAATTTTGGATTAAGAAGGAAAAGGAATTAATGTCATTTGTATTATGTAGCTTTGCTATGGAAAGTTTCAGCATCTCATAGATGGCAACTTATATGGCAACAATAAATAAACAAAATTAGGCTGTGCACTACACTATATATATAGGACCTTAGGTTATTTTTTTTCTCATTTGTATGTACAAAAATATTACCCCAGTTGTCTGTTTTCTCTCCATAATGGTAACACATTCCTTGGTTAACCTATGGTTATTAAAGTCAGTTACCATCATCTTCCTAGTATTTTTTACCATGTGGTTGCAATCCTGAGTCCACAGTATCGCCTGTGCTTGCTGTTGAGAGGTAGTTGAAAACTTGGACAGAAGCGTGAATTCACCCATCTAATGAAGAAATGTATCAAAAAAATACCCAACAGTTTTATATATTTGGTATTGCACTTTGGGTTTCCCATATCATAAAAGAACCCAGTGATGGGAGCACAGTAAACTGGAGTATCTGGATGGGAATTGACTTTGGTGGAGGATAAAGGAGTTCTTGTATTTTGGGAGTAAGTTAACTGGCATTTTTTGTTGCTTAGTATTTTATTATGTTGCACTTCATCATTTGTAGGTTCACTGGTTTGGCTGCAGTTCTTAATGAGGAGGTCTAGTTGTCATTTGTGGTTTAAAGGTAGTTTTGTATTTGTATGTGGTGAGAGGTCAAGGGCCTTTTAGCTAAGGGATTAGATTTCCTGTCTTTAATTGTTGCTAATGAATATTCAGCTGTTGAAAGGGACAGGAAAAAATTAACAATCCAAGTAACTGGTGACTGCGAGAGCCAAAACAGAAGTCTGTAGAACTTATTTGGGGATTCACATGCTTGGTGTTTTATATATTGACTGTGGAATAAGAAGCAGGCTAACATTGTCCTTGAGGGGTTACCTGAGGAAAGTACTTTTTAAATGAAATGACATCTGTAAGAGTTCTTGGGTGAGAAAAATGAAGGCAATGGATAAAGATGAAATTCAAAAAGCTGAAAACAGCAGCAAGAAAAAAGAGGAGGAAACTGTAAGGGCAGGTCAAAATTTGTGGATACATAGCATGGTAGCTAGCCAAATGTCTATTGAAAGAGGTGCTTCATAAAAGTACACCCCCTCAAGGCCAAGGCAGAAGTAGAGCTTACACAATTGAGTTTTTTGTTTGAGGAACAGATGAAATGTTTTCTACGCTGAAGAAGGAGGATAAACAAGCAGAAAGAGAAGACAGTATGGCAAGAAAGAAGACATAAAAGAAGCAAGTTTCACAAGAAAAGAAGAAATGGTGGGTCGGTTCACCACAAATGGAAATGAAAATAGGTGGGTATAAAGACTGGAGGAGAGAATAACAGGCTGTGAATGAAAAGCAGAGAGTACAGATAGAGGAGTGGGTGAAGAGAACATGGTGCACAAGTATGAGGGAAGGTAAGGGACGAGACTCT
Organism: Coracias cyanogaster; assembly: GCA_033124195.1. Lineage (NCBI taxonomy): Eukaryota > Metazoa > Chordata > Aves > Coraciiformes > Coraciidae > Coracias > Coracias cyanogaster. The sequence continues at coordinate 35,726 of JAVSBS010021923.1, forward strand.
CACTCAATGTTCAACAAAATGAAGCAAATCTTCTTTGAGGATGGCAGCTCCCTAAGGACAAGACCTATAGACTGCAGAACAGATATGCAAGGGAGTAGGGAATAATTTGTAGCTCATATTCATATTAGGACAAAAGACACTACTGCATGGCCTTGGGACCAAGGAAGTGATGGATCAGGTGATTTTTAGCTTTGAGAATGGGGCGAAGTTGTGACAGGATAATGCAGTTCAAGAGATAGGCCAGGGTGGATGCTATAAGATCTTGGGATATTTGGGCATTGCAATATTAGATTGGAGTGGACCTTTCGATCAATGAATCCTTCCCCTGCTACTGTAGAGAAATGTTTTTTGTAATCTCTGCAGAATCACAGAAAAATTCTTCCCCTGCTACTGTAGAGAAATGGTTTTTTTAATCTCTATGGAATCACAGGAAACAGACTCCCCATTCCTTAAAAATCTGATTATAATCTGGTATCAAGACTCCTGCAGCTGAAAAGAAAAGTGTAGATAAGTAGGAAGTGGAAGGAAAGAGAGCTGGAAGAGGTTCATAGCCAACCCTTATGATGTTTCTACATGTGGAAAGGAAAATGGGAGCAGTAAGGGCATTTCACAGCTTGGGAGAGAATAGGCAGAAATGTTACTTGGTAGTCAACTATTGGTGGGAATTGTGAGTCTCAGCTATGTCTCAAGGTACAGTTAAATGCTAAAGTCTGGCAAATAAAGTGGAGGGACTTATGCTGCTGTGCTGTATGGGATACTGATGGTTCAGAGGCTACAAAAACCTGCTGGATAGCAGTCATGACTGAAACACCAGGACTGATGTATTTCACTGTTCAGAGAGGACAGATACTGAAATAAGGTAACCTAACCACCTCTATTACTCCTGTCTGTGATAGACTGCAAAGTCTCAGAACCAGTTTTGATCAAAATCATTTAGACATGAAAAGAGAACTTGATGCAAAGGTAACTCTGTGGCCAAGATTCATCATTTCAAGAAGGAACCCAACGTGCTAAAGAAGTGAGTGAATGTATTCATTCCAGACTGAAGAACTTGGGAACTAACTGTGAAGGACTCTAGAAATTTCTTTCTGTCAGAAGTATACAAGCTATCAGAAATCTCTTTCCCAAGCTAGACTTGATCCTTTCAAATCAGAAAGATATTAGAAATACATGGAGAACCTACACTGGGCAGAAAATCTAGTAAGTAAATAAAGCTGGTTTTTTGCAAGGTAGGCACTACTGGCATAAAAAGAATAGTGCTGCATGTCCAGCTAAATTAGAACTGGGAAAGAATGTTAAAAAGAATAGAAAAAACATATTTGCTTAATTATAGGAAAATTAGGTCAAGGAATGTTTGTCTAAAACTGGTCCTCTTAGAATGATCAAAAAATAGATGTGTTTTGCACAGACAGAACTAGGATTATTTAACCTGGAAGCTGAGAAGAGATATATGGATGCTGTCTGCAAATATGTCTGGCTGGGAAGGCACTGCAGAGAAATAAAACTTCAGTCTGGAAACTAGAGGAAAGTTTCTGACCATGAGTGCCATAAGGTTCTGGAAAGGCTTTCCAGTGGGCATAAAGTGGATTTAGCAGTTTGTGGATGAGATTATCAGGCATAGTTATCTATGACAGCAGGAATTTTCACTTGATGATGTGGGAGTTTCCTTCCACAGTGATGTTACTTCTGATTTGAGGGTTAGCAAAGCAAGTCTTTCTGCCAAGGAAGGGAAGACAATTGGGAGGAAAATGTTGAAAGAAAAGGTTAGTTTGCATGATGACATATATGGGAATTATAATAGTGGTTTTGATGGTCTGGGTGTATAATTGTTATACCTGGCTTAGAATTAGCCAAGATTTGTGGGGTCTATGTAGTTTTAAAACTCCTTTCTTTAGTTACAATTCATCTGAAGTTTTTTGCATAATACTTCTTTGGCTAGAAATGAACATAGAAATGTCTCAAGAAAACAATGAATGTTTTTCTTTTCATGAGATGAAAATACTTAGGTTAAGGATGGACAAAGCAGAATGATTTGAATATAATCTCTTCTAATAGCCTACCAAATCTTCACCCCAAAAGTGAATTGAATTCATTTCCCTTTCTCTTTTCCCTTGGCTGAAAGCTTTTCATGAGTCTTTTAGAAGAGCATTGATCTGCAGTTCCCTTTCTTTGTTCCCTTGTTCCTTCTGCATGTCTCCTTTTCTAGGGAAAATAGTACAGTGATTGGACGAAATAGCTTATCTGTCTGAATACAGATGCAGGAATGCACATGCTTCAGCTGTGGGATAGATCTGTAAAGGTTTCTTACTAATGATTATAACATAGAATAGGCGAATGTTTTGAAAATATATTATGAGAACCACCAAACTATATGGGATATGGATGAACAGGATTTTAACGGGGGTTATGGTGTGAAGCAGCATCTGTATTAACAAGAATATTTTTAGTCACTTGTGAATAAACAGGTGGATAAGCTTCAAACAGAGCATCCTCTGCAAGAAAGAGGATGAAATGTATCTTGCTAAGATTCCCCAGTATGCTTAGATGGCAGTCAGTGGTTCTCAACAGGCCACATCAACATTTTGCAGCTATTTAGTGTTGCAGCACTGCATACCCAAAGGGTAGGAAAATGTGGTTTGCAGTAGAACAGCTGCTGCTAATAATGCAAGTGATGAACTGAAATGAGCAATGGATATTAAGTTTTTAAAGTTTCGCTAGTCCCCTCTGGCTGTGCTACTTATTACAACCCTGCTTTGATTTCACACCGGACTATATCGTGATTCAGTGGGAACTGTACAAGTTAAACCAATATGACATTCAAAGAAGACCATGTGTGTTTGTGGGAATAAATGGGATAGGATTTAAATCTTTGGTTCATGTATTATACTTTCTCTTACAATCAAAGTTTGGGGCTTTTTAATGTATATAGGTATTAAAAAAAAATAAAATAAAAGAATAGGCAGTCTATGAAAACTGTCTTACAAATTAGAGTAGCCCCAGATCTTTCTTGTGATGGTTTATGACATTATTTGGCTTAAACTGAGACATGCTAATGCTGAAACAGGTGATTGAGAAAAATGTGAGAGTGCATAGAAATGCATCATTTCTTTGTGCAGTAATAATGCATTCAGTTAGCAAATAAATTCCTAAAGCACTTCAGTTGTGTTTGTGAGAAATCTATTGTAACTGCAGACAGAGGTTGTTAGGTGCCAGAAACAAAGCATAGAAGTCAAATTCAGAGACATTCAGTCACGATGCAGAGCACTTTATTCCCTTAATCGACCTATTGATTTCAAATAAGGCACATTTGAATTTATCTCAGTTGCCAGACCTGGGCCTTATGAAGCAGGACTGAGGAAACACTGTAGGCTATTTTTTCATAATGCATCTCCTAACATTTGTCCTCAGATTTATATCCAGTTCGTCCCCCCTCTCATGTTTGCAGTTTTGATGGCAACTTAGTAACTTGGCTGGACCTATGTGGAGAATAGTTTGTATCTTCCAAAAGAAAGAGTGCTGCTTGCCCACAGTTCAGAGCAGCTTAAGGAATGGGGTTTTTTGAAGAACAGAGACCAAGTCAGATTGCATACAGATACACCAAATCTTCCAACTTAATTTTCTGAAATGTTTCTGTACCCTTCAGGTGATTTAATTCCTTAGTCTGGACTGGGATATTTACTCTAGTAATACCTAAGCAAAGGCTCTATTGTCATTCAGTGCAAGAGCTAATTCAGTGGCTCTAGCAGAGAGCAGCTAGCCATCATTTTGTTTTGTTTTGTTTTGCATCGAATTCCAGTTTTTCAGTTCTATTCATGCTATAAAGAGTATTCAACAATTTTATTCCTATGTGCTTTAAATTATTGCCATTTGCTTCTTTTTGATCTTTATTCTCTAAGGAGTCATTGTTTGCCTCATTTGCAGCAACATCTTTTGTTGATGCCCACTTGTAGATTTATTGTGCTGTGTCTAAACTTACTGCTAAAATTGCACCAGAAACAGAGAATGAGCTGCTTTCCCAGGCAATTATACCATGAATCTTGTCCTTCTTTACTTTTGGTATCTGCTTCAATGTGCAAAATTATTCAGTAAAAAAAATGTGTATTGTAATTGATGAGAAGATTAAACCCCGTTTTTTTTTTCTCTGAGAGCTTTTCTTTGCCCATTCTCCTGTGATTTTTCTTGCAATGATATTACTTTTACATGTGCAACATGTCCCCTCTGGAATCAAGTGTCTATGTTGTTCCAGAGCAATAATCCAAAACAATGTACCCTGCAGAAGTGATCATGCAGTTTTGACTTATTCTTAAAGAATAGTCCAGTAAGGATTTTCTACAAGAAGTATAAGGAATCACTTTTTGAAATGCAGCAGAACCTTAGGCCTCTTCAAAAACATAGTTAGCTAGTTGGATCAAAAACCAAGCCATATTTGATTTCTTTTTAATTCCATGGGGGGTCTTTTTATGCAAGACAGTGAAAGTCCAATTATTACAGGACATTTTGTATTGTATCTTCTGTTTTACAGATGACTCATCCTTCTTCTTGGAATGGCTATGTCTTCCATGGCTTGTTTTTGGGAATTCAAATCCAGAAACGTTCTTATCTTGAGTGACAACCCTGGAACTGATGGTATCTGCAAAGAGCAGTTATAAAGGATTTAGTCAAAGGAAGGGGACCACAAGTCCTTTTGAACACATGCAGGAGAGCCATGCAAGAGATGGTAAAAAAATGAGCATTTGGCTTGATTAAATGCAAGTGTTATGAACATGGAGCAGAAGAAAATACTTTATTAAGCTCGGGGGTTATTTAAAAATTTATGAGACTATGAAAAATACCAGCTCTTTTCCAATTAAAAGAAAACCACAATGACAAAAAAGGATCTTAGGAGCCGTGAAAGAGTAAGAGGTAGCAGCACTAAGCAAATCTTGTTTTGCTCTGTTTGTTTGCTTAAAGGAGCCTGGGAGTTGGCTCAGCCTTGCCGCAGCCACGGTCTTGGTCACACCCTAGCTGAAATCCACGGTCCCTTTTACTTGCAGTGCTGCTGCAGAGTAACTTTGTAATCTCCACTCAGACTACCATTCCTGTTCCCATGATGCTCTGAAGCTGAAAGGTGACTTCTTAATACTCATTGCAGCAACGATCTGGCTTGAAAATTCCTTGGAGGGGGGTCATATAACTTTGATTCTGAGTGGTCTCAAACAGGTTTTGTCACTTTTTATACTCTTTTTTATACTCTTAAGAAAAAAATGCATGGAGTTAGCAGAATGGTCTGCTGATGGAAGCATACCTACGAGTCAACTCTGCTTGTGGGGAGGTGGCTGGCTGAATTTCCTCCTGTGCAAAACGCTTTGTTTCCCCTGGCACTTGTGCCTGTGGCACATGAAGATGTTACACTGCCCACTCACCTCATTGTAGCCTTGGTAGTTGCTGTTGCTATATGTTGGGCCTTTCCACAGTACTGTGTTCCACAGGCATGATCTAGAAAGTGTTTATAAATTTTCATATTAATTCTTCCATATTCATTAATTCTTTTCATATTAACTTTAGGCTGCCAGGTTGTCCTCTCCCTATACTGCTCAGTGCTCATCTGCCAGAGGACATAGCACTGCTTGCTCCACTGGTAGCAGAGGCTAACTTTTGGTTTCAAGCTGTGGAGAATTGTTCTTCTCAGCCTCCAGTCTCTGAATGTTTCCAGTTTATGTGTTGGTATCAACAACTATTTTCCAGCATCACAGAAGGGATAGAGACGCCCTCTAAAAATATCAATCCTATGACATAGTTTAATACATGTTCTGCCAAGGAGAGACTACTGAGGGTGATAAAAGTACTGGTAACATTGCAGGTGACAACATTGGGTCCTCTAAAACTAATAGTTTATGACTCTTTTCTCAGATTGAGAACATGGCAATGTCAGAGCTCAGCTGCTTTGTCACTCCTTTTCTTTTCCACTTAATAGTGTGGATTTTGTGGACTCTGCAAGTGTTTTCCAGGCACATATACAATGTGCAGTGAAGTCCAGTATAAAGAAACTTGAAGAAAGGCTGCCCTGAGCTGGTTATTCAAGGCCAGAAATCTGATATAATTATGGGATCCAGGACCCATTGGGATCAGCTCTTATGTCAGTAGAAAGGTATGTGTTAAGAATTTAATGATGCTCTACTCTTTCTTATAGCTATGTACAGAAGAAATTTATGGAGGGTTTTTGGTGTCTGGATGAAGTGGTAGTTGTAATATTTTCCTTAATGACACTAGATGAAATATTGCCCCTGTCACGTTCTGTACTCTTGAAGTATATGGACATGAATTGCCTTGAAATTGAACATGGAGTGGAAATTGGCCAAAAAAGAAGCATTAAAAAACAACAAAACACTCCCACCTCCAAAATAGAAAGAGAAAACCCCAAATTTTTGCATGGCTCTTGCACATATAGTGTGGAACTAGCTGCTCATTCTCAGCAGTTGTCCAATCTGTGTGTCTCACCTTGTGAAGTATGATTGTAGTATACACATTTTCTAGGGAATTAGCAGTATTAAAGATTGTTAAACCCATAGTAGCAGCAGTAACATTGAAGAAAACTCTTGCTGACTTTCAGCAAAGATTGAAGAGCTTCCACAGAATTTACCCAAATCATGCTGCAAATCCGTGTCTCCCAGAGTAAATGGCACTTCTTAGTACTTGGAAATTACATCTGGAAGTAGTATTTTCTCTACAGCCTACAAAATCTTGTCTCTCAGCTCCTCTGGCTCTCTAGCCTCCAGAATTGCTGCTTGAATTGATATATTGTGCAAAATCAGATTGATTTGGCATACAAGAGGGTGCTCTCATCTCGTCACACAGAAAGCCAAATGCTTCATTAAATGTTTTGCCAGTTCTACTTTTTAGAAACAGCACTTAACTGCACAGTTACTACAGCCATTACAGTCCATTGAAGTGCTGCAATAAATTGCCGTCAACTGAATGGGAAAGTTTACATAATAGAATAAAATACAAAGTTTTATGCTACTAGCCATTGAAAAAATATATATATATTTGCACAGTTTGGATATTGGATAAAAACCGCTAACATCACAGTATTACAGCCAGGACTGCGGTTAGAAAGAGGTATTAAAAGTCACTGTCTTTCTCAGAAGGTTGCTTTTAATTCCTGGTTTTAAAGTGAATATCGCTACTTCTGAATCTGAATTCTTCAGTGAAAATGAAAAGGGTCAGTTCTTTTTTCTACAGCTACCTGTCCTAGCAAGCAGATGCTAATCTATAGTATGTATTTAGATACAGGGCCAGAGTCTGATCTTTGCTGATGCTGGTTTTCACCTGGTCTTCTCACCCCTGTGATCCTTAAATGTACCTGCTTCCACAGAAGCATAGTGTGGAAAATGGCCCAGGGAAAAGATCATTAATTGGAATCTTATTAGTTACAGACACCAATCTTTTCTTATTGCAGACAGGTATGTCTGGTGTCCATATCTGAAAAACATTGCATTCTAACATATGTAATAAAAGTAATGAGGAAGCAGTGTTTTTTTCATGAAGAGAGGTGATTTCCATAGCAAACAGAGAACAAACTGATTAGAGCTTCACAGGTCAAAGTTAATGCATTCAGAAAAGCACAAGTACCACATCCTCGTGGCAAGGCACTTACCAGTGGAAATGATGTTGCAAAAGAGTTCTCTTTTCCAAATGGGACATAGATGGAGCACTGGCATTGCAGCTTTCAGGTGGCAAAGGCTGCAGCTGTGGAGGCAGAATCTGCAGGCAAGAAAAATGCTCGCCTGCCTCCTGGCCAAGCAGGCAGTTTCAAAAGCCACCAGGGTTACTGCTGCTGTTCACTGGTGTAGAAATATTTGGGACTCTACCCTTAGATGCAGATGGTGCGGAGGTGGTGTCAGTGGGTGGATGCTGCCCCTGAGTGGGATAACTACAGCCTCTGAAATTCTAAGGCTGGTGATAAAATTTAACAACTTTCATCAAGTAAAAAGAGGTTTTAAATATATGCATATATATATATATATATATATTTACAAAGACAAATAAATACCTTCTGAACTTCTGCCATGGAAAGCATTTCTTTGGACTCAAATATTTCAGTTGTTCCTAGCAGTTCTCTTTGTTACCTGAAGTGTCTGACAGGACTTACTAGTGTTTGCCCAGGGTAGTCTGGGTGCATTCCTCTAGTCTTGCGAAGAAAGGCTAGGCACAGTACCCTTTAATTTTCATGGACAAGCTTGATTGAGTCACTGGAGGAGCGATCAGTGAGCTATTCATGAAAAGGGACTTCTAACGTATTCTGTTCTTCATATATATTATGAACTTGTGTGTTCCTCTGATTAGCATCCAATCATTACAGCATCAAAGTGCCTTACTTTGTTTACAGTCCTGAAAAACTAGAGTCAGGTTTTATGAGCCTAACAATATATCAGAAAGCATCATTTTTGGTTTGTATTATGGGATTCTTTTTTTATCACATGAGAAGAAACTTTCTACCTAATCATTGCAATAAAGCTTTTGTGAGACTCCTGGAAAATGATTTTGTACTTGCACTGCTGAGAATTGATGCTGGGTCCTATTTATATGTTTAAAAATAAGACCTTAAATCTTAAATTACAGAGAGCTTGTGGGACCTCCCTGTAGGTGCCCCTGTTTATATTGCCAAAGTTTAGCTAGCGGTTGCAAAAACCCAGCAGCCAACTTACTAATTAGCTTGTTTTGACAGTACTGTGTAGCTCATTGCTTATTAATGCACCGTGGTGCTGCCTGGATCATGCAACACCTTCTGGAACTGTAAAAGTGATTCAAGAGACTGTATCAAAAACAAGCTGCAAACAATTTGGAATCAGATTCACTGGATTCACAATCCAGTTTAAATATTTGGGGATGGACGTCATTTTCCCATGCACTGCTATTCTCTTTAGCTCAAAACTTTTAGAGTCTTCAGTACGCTGAGACAAATTTGTCCTGGGGATAACTCTAATGAAGTGAGTGAAGTAACACCAGGGATTCATTTGGCTCATTACTAACACCTTGTCTCCTACCAGCATGCTCTACATTTCTCAGCTGACACACTCCATGCTATGAGTAAGACAGAAATGTCCAGTTCAGCTTTAAAGCTCCTCTGTCTTTTCCACAGCAAATTGAGTATTTTGATTTTTGAAATCAGAAAAGTGCAAGTACTATGGGCTGAAAAGAGTGTAGAAACCAGGCAATGTCAAAGTCATAATAGAAAGAATTGCAGTGATCAGTGGGCAGATACTTTCTTCAAATTGTTCCCTCTTATGGTGCTAGGTAGTTGAAATTTTGCAGTGTAATGCATTTTGTTAATGTACCTAGGGATTCATGAGTCCTCCATCATCCTGTTAACCTGCCATAAAACTTCCTATGGGATTTCCCATATGCAGTATTTCTGAAAGAACCCCTTTCCCTACTCATTTTCTCTTTGAAATGTATAAAGATTGATTGATACCAATCACTATCTATAACATCAGAAATCTCTGACAGCCTTGAAGAACTGATCTGTTTGGCCTGGTTATTAATCTGGCATTGTAGCCTCAACACTCTCTACTTGGGCATGACCTCAGGTATGTTTCATAAAGCAGTTTTATTAATTTAGATTTTTACTTTGCATAATGAAACCTGCAGATAAAATACAGTATCTATGCTTTATTCTTCTATTCACTCAAATACATAGAGAAGAGCATACATATATAAAGAGAGACTGGAGAGTGTGAAACCTTTTGTTGAATCATTTTTCCTTTTTTAAAAATTAAAATATTTATTATATTCTGATTATATTATATACATACATACACACACGTGTAGCTACAGAGACATGTGCATACATGTGTATATATGCATACAAAGACATATGTACATCTTCATCCTTGAGTATGCGTGGCATTTGTATCTCATGGATCACATGATATGTATCTCATGGATCATTGCCCTGTGTCTAAGGACAATATGACATTGTCCTTAGAAATCATGGGGCATAATGATACTTAGGTTAAAAAAAATTCTTACTGTAAATCTATAACAATTATCTTGAGATTACAAGAGTCAAATTACATTTCCAGCTTTTGAAGCAGATATGAAGATGCTGATAGTACGCAAAATTTTTCACTATGTATCTTCCAAGACAATATAAGTCTGGAGATACATAGCACCATGTCAGATCAAGTGTCTGAGGATCAAGGCTTGAAAACTGAAAAACTGTATACCTATGCAGCTAACTATGATTCCAAGGAATTTAAAAGGTATCACTGAGTTTGTTCTACTTTTACAGGTTAAATGTATTATGGCAGATGCTTCCTCTGGCATCTGAGCTCCTGTAGTGCTATTGGGATTTAGTGAATGACCAGAAAGGAGCACTCTGGATTTTAGTTTTCATAATTATCTAAGAATCACCATCTCACAGCTGCTTTGATGGGCAAAGATGTGCTCAGTTCTTGCTGACTGATTGAGTCACCTCCAGGACTGATAGGAGATCATTGCAGTGAACGAGCAGGACACTCAGTACGTTCTGGGTTTGGACCTTTTCAGCCCAAGAGCTCTAGAACATCTTGGCTGTGTGGCTTTGATGCACTCTTCTTAGGAGTTCTAAGAAAGTATGTATCTACAAGCATATTTGTCACTGTCTCTCTCTGCACCAGATAGACTTGCCTAAACTCCTCTATGGGTGTTTTCAAGACAGAAATATGGTAACATGGTCAGAAATTAGTGATCAGACTAAAATCTTGTCTCATATTTCTAGAGCTCTCACTGATGTCATTGGAGTTACTTGGATATACCTGAAAGCCAAACTTGGTCTTAAGTTCATAAAAGTTAATAGCATCAGTAGAATAATGTAATTAGAAGATCTCCTAAACTTAGCAGGAGCAGTAGGATTTAATAACTTATTATATGATTTCAACTCTGACAGATGTTCATTGGGTTAGAATAAGCTTTTGTCTTTTCCATATTAAAAGAACCTGCACTGTCTGGTTTTGCTCAGGATATTTCATATGATTTATAATAAAAGACTTTATTTTTCTTCTCTGAAAATGAATTTGATTCTCTTTTCTTTTAGAAATATTTCAAATGTTTTCAAATTTGCTCTCTATATGCATGGATTAAATACAATAGTATTCAATAAGAATAGGAGTACACCTAAATATTACCTTGTTATTTGTACTGCTAGGTAGTCTCCTATGTTATGCTCCTGAAAACTTTCAGCACTCATTGCTGGAATAAGAAACAGGGGAATGGGGTACCTTGTCTTTGGTTTTATGATAGGATATAAATGTTTTGGTTTCAGTCCATGTTGCTTTCACCATCATGGAATTTGGCTTTTAAAATTAGGTTTAAAAAAATACAACATCTCAAATTGAAGAAACCTGACTTAAAAGAAAGTAAAATGTGCATTATGTTGCCTGCATTTCATGAGTTATGATATATTCATATGATATCCTAAATACTAAGAACTATTCAATCTTGGTTGAGTTCCATCCAAAACTCTTGTAATTTTTAATGAAATGTCTGATAAATATTAATTTATCTGTTTTTGTTGAAAAGCTAAGAATTGGCCACATTTCCTACAATTCTACTTTTTTTTTTTTTGTTTTCTCCAGCAAAAGTTTGATTCTGGGCTAATTAAGTAATTATATGATCTTTCACTCTCCTCTGAAAAAAAGCATCCACATAAACCAAGGCTATTATTAAGTGCACTGTGACTTACAGGGTTCTTCAGTGTGCACTAAACGTATCATGTCAAATCTTACTGAAAGAGGAAAGCAGGCTGCTGTACTGACGATGTTGTGGCCCTTTCTGATCACCTGTGCTGGGATTAACTCATGTAATTTTTACCATCTTTAATACAGGAGATTTGTTTTCGCAGATCATTAAAGCTTCAGCTATTCTAAGATAAGTGAGATGAGCCTGGTCCCTGTAGTGATACCAAAGAACTGGAGAAGAATTAAAGAGCACTGAGGAAAGATGCTATGGGGAAAGGTAGATGGAATCAACATGCTAAAGAAGGTGGGATATCCCAAAGGGGGCGAAAGGAGAAAAGGGAAGGTTCCTGTTCAGCAGTGGAAAGGTACATTTAGGACACACCTCATGAAAAACTTTCATACTGTAAACCATAAATAAATTTAGGGTGAGCAAAGTGTCTCATGGGAAGCTGTAGCTGGCTTGTTGCTTAGGAGCTTTGGCATACAAGTCATCTGGGAAAAAAACCCAGACAGCCCAGATGAGGAGTTGAATACCTTTACTAGTCTGTGATTTTCCATGTGAAGACTAACAAAAGTAAAATGATCACTAATAGAAATGCACTTATAAGACTTTCCCATTCTGTAGAGGATGCAGGAGGTCCATCATGATGGTATGCTCCAAAGTGGGGTTTCCTTTCAGTTTCTTTTGGTTACTCACTTTCTCCATAATGTGGATTTTTCAAATAATTTTTATAAGTTTTATTGCCTATCAACAAAAAACTAAAGCACTGTTTGAAATAGAGGTAGCTTTTTCAGAGATCTACTTTAATTTGGATCAATAGTTTTGCTAAGAAAAATCATGAAGTTTGGCAGGTTCCAAACTGGTGGGTTTGGAGATAAAATTTTGAAGATGGCCTTTTATTGGTGCATTTTATGAACACTTGTCATGTTTTCTTTAAGCGTGTTTAGATGTATACCATATAATGCCCATCTTTGGTAAAAAAGGGAGGAGATATTTTTATGTATCTTTTGATACCATATAGTATATAGATCTTTGGACTTAACGGCAGTAGCAAGAATAATGAAAGCATTTTTCAGGACTTGTAAAGTAACAAGATTCCATTAAAAGTTATTCCAGTCTATGGTACTTCATCAAATATTTTTGCAGCTTTGGGATACTTTGGATCAGATGCAGGCTGGGGAAACAGGTAACTTGTTGACACAGAGGTCATCATATCTCAGCTATTTGGATTGAGGGGAGGGAGGCATCTGTTTAATTAGCTGAGTAAGCATAGAAATCTGTGATTAGACCAAACTTGTTCAGAAATGGCCACTTGTAGCAAGCTGATAAATGCTGCAGTAATTTGTGAAATTAGCAAACAGGAACAGTGTGGAATGAATTATAATTATCTGTATAACCTCAAATTTGTCTTCATCTTGTCTTCAGAAATTTATACAAATCAAATAAGAATAAGGTGAAGACATCTGATTTTTTAACACAAAACCCCTCAGAATTAGACACAGCTGTTACTGATAGTTTGATGAATTCTCATTTACTTTTTAGGTGTAAATGAGTTATCCTTAACAAAAGGCTTAAAGAATTTAATGAAAGTGTGATTTTCCAGATGTACAATATTGCTAGTTTGCTTTTATACGGCCGTCATGAATTTCAAAGTAAATTTAACCTTAATTATGTTGAAAGTCTCTGTAGATTTTTTAAGTAGCTGCAAATCTTCAATGCCGAATATGGAGCAACAAATTTCCTGTTAGAGAAACATATTGTTAATTTGTTAAACAAGTCACACCTGATTGCCAGCTATACCTCATTGGTATGCTGTTAAGACAAACCCCTTCACATTTAGTTAGGCATTGTTTCAAACAATGTGCCAACAAAGATTTTTCCTTGGATCTTGGAAGGCAGTATTTTACACATACTCAGAAACAATAACATTTGAATGACAGTTATTTTCAACTTGGGATTTTGACAAAGATTCTTAATTGTTATTCCCAGACAAAAATCTTCATTAATAGGGAGTCTGGGTTATACATATTTATCAATTACCTAAGGGAAGAATCCTTGAGAGGAAACGGTGTTTTCTAAATAATTCAACCTATAAAAATTAGTCTGGGAATTCATAAGTAAGTTTACATTTAAAACACATATTAAATTCCTACAACTCTTGAAACTTGAATTGCTTCAAATCCTGGTTTAACCATTCCTTTGCCACTGTTCTTGTACCCATGCACCTGCCACACTTGATCTTTATGATCCAGTTTTTTTTTCTCAGAAGACAAGCAAACCTACTGTTCTGGATACAAAGATAGTTTATCTGTAGTTTGCTTCTCTATCATTATGAATCTTAAAATGCAAATTAAGTTTCCATAAGTTTCCGCTTGTCCAGTGTCAGGCTATGTCATGAGTGTGGGCTTGGAAGTGCAGCTGCAAAAAGATGACACCAGAAGCTGCAGTGGGAAACGTGTCTCATATTAGAGCCCACATGAGGGCTTGGGAGGACGTGTGGCTGTCACTCTGAACTATAGGAACTGATGTCACTAGAGTTAGCTCCGGTTGGACTTTTGAACCTTCGCTTAGGTGCTACAATGAAAGACTTGGTCTAACTGGCTGCTTCAGAGTCCCAGAGCAATGGTTGGGTTTGGGTGCTGCTAAAATAGGGTTGCTCAAATGGGTTCCTAAATTTAGTCCCCTTAATAGTGTTTCTTGCTTCTTCTCTATTACACAAGTGTTTTGTTCCTTAGAAATAAAGGCTAAATAAAGGAAAAATCCTAGCTGGACAGAGTCAGACGGTTTATGAAAATCACAGAGCAAAAGAACAACCAAACAGAAGAAGGAAATAAATTATGTTTTCTCAATTAGGCTAACCTACCTCATCAAATCATGATCAAAAGCAGTGGATGATGATGTGGTATAATTTCTGTCCCAACAAAAGAAGTTAGGACATACTCAGGAATGAAACAAGTTCATCTGAGTATACCAGATTCTTCGCATGTAACTCAATGGATGAATGCAACGCTGATTGAATCACACAGTTTCCAAACAATATATTAATATTATTTCATTATTTTACACTGGTGCTTTGCTTGCACTGTATTATTTTTGACATTGGAACACAGTACAAGACTTCAACACTTCTGATCCAACCCAAATATGTGAAATGAGTAAAATGTTCATTTAATGAGAATGGCAAAAAATGGTCAAATAAATGTATTTATACAGCTGCTGAAATACTTCATCAGAGTTGCAGACCAACAACGCTTGTAGCATGTCATTGTTCATTGTGCTTTAGAAAAAATGCCCCTCTGCTGCTCTCCAATTATAGTAAAATTTGTATTAGGGTAAAAGCAGGAAAACAGGACTAGCAGCCGTGGGACTTGCTGCTGTATGTATGTAACAAAACTGTTGCTGCTGGTTAAACCACAGATACTACATGCTTTTGCTTAAAGCCCTGGATCAGACTAGATCTGACTTATTTTCATGGTAAAACACAAGTTTCTATCAGCTATAGTTGCAGGGAAAAATCAACAAGAAGAATGTAATGGCAAGTTGGTGCATGCCTGAGTTTGCAGGCAGCCTGAAACAATAGCCCTGAGAGGTGCACACAGCACTGGTGTGTTAAACTCAGGACTCAATATTTTGTGAAGGTCAGCTAACACCAGCCCAACAGAAACAGAAAAAGAAGAACCTAGGAGGCTTACATTAAATTAAGCACTGAAAGCCTTCTGAATATTGCCTGCAGAAAGGAAGAGATGGCAAGCTCTGCTGCCAGGGCTGAGAGCAGGTAAAGTGCCCTCTTCACCTCTTGACATGGAAGGGGAGACCTGCGGAGTGGTAGGACATGTGGATTGCCTTGGATCACTAGGAACAATGTTTGGTGCCAACAAATCACCACATGGGCTTAAGTACATCTGGTTTTCTAGGTATGGAGTTGCAGAACTGTTTCTTGACCTACCCAAATGTTGAAATCTGGGTATGTTCTCCACTGAGCATTACAATTTCATCCTAATAGATGAAAATCCTGGTGTTGGATGCCAGTCACTGTGCAAGTATATCTGTTTTACTGTGCATCTTAATTTTAATGCTTGCTTTCAGGAATTAAACTTCCTTCAGTAAATATGTAACAGTACATTCAGACTGATAGATATTTTTATAGTGTGCCATCTAGCAGTGCTGAAAATGTATTTTTTTCATGCAGTGGATAGGTTATTGAACCACAGTTCAGTCAACACAGCTGGTCCATACTTTATTCCCAACCATAGCTTCCATTTTGCATTTGCCATCTTGGTTGAGCAGGAAGATCCTTAGTAATTGACTGTTCAGGTTATATCTTAAAGCAGGAATAAAAGGGGATTTCATTTTACCTTTCTGTAGAGAACAAAGAGGCCAATTTAACTTGACTCATTGTTCAAGGGAGCTCTTGGAGTCCCTCACGTAGTCAGCCTTTGCAAATGGGGTTCAAAAATTACTGTATGTTATCGCCATAAAAATACTGAAGGTACTAAAATTGCCAACAAGTTTTATTTTGGGGCTCTGTTTATGGTGCAAAAGATGTTTGTCCATCACCATTAAAAATTTAGTTCATTTTTTGTGAAATGACTTTGAAAACATTGTGTTAGCTTTAGCTAGGTGTGAATACAACAAGCTGTATTAAAATACTGAATAAAATGGTTTCCGATGTAGGATGTGGCTGATTTCCTTCATAATGAATGAGAGGAAAGGTGAGGACTGGATTTAAGGATTGCACCACTTTGTGAAACTTTCCTTCAAAAACATCACAGGTTGCTAAGAACCAGAAGTTGTGTTCAGACTCTCTCTGGAATGAATAAGTTCTTGCCTTAGTTTTCTCTGGAGGAAGATACAACAGCAGAATCGTATGTGGTCTGGCACTATTTGACGTTTTCTGTGCCATCTGCTGCACCAGCAGCAGCAGCCATGCCATCCTCCCTGCCCCTCTGCTGTGTCATCCTCCAATTCCTGCCTTGCTGCTGTTTTCCCCAACCTAACATTTAAGCCATTCATACTGAAAGCATCTGACTGTTCTTTCTCTATGGAAATGTAACCTCTGGAAACATAATAGTGGGGAAGCATCTAGGCAAATTATTATTTTTTTTTAAATATTTAAAATTCTTTGCTTTCAGCAGCACAATATTTAAAGGAACAAAAGGGATACTAAGCAGAGCTGAATTGGAAGGGGAGGGAATTGAATGGGTTGAAAGATAAATGACAATATGCCCAAGGGTTATGAGAGCCATCTAGCGATAAATACACTAGGAGTGAAAAAGGTCACTCTGAATAAGTGAGTGCAAAAAGTAATCAAGCATTAGAAAGAGGGACATGCCATGTGTAAAGAATGAGGTGCTGGAATTAAGAGTATAAATACTGATAAGGAAAGGAAAGTGGGAGAATGAAAGCAGATTGCCCAAGAGCTTTGGAAAGTTGCATAATGATACTGGCTTGAAGAACATCA
Organism: Coracias cyanogaster; assembly: GCA_033124195.1. Taxonomy (NCBI): domain Eukaryota; kingdom Metazoa; phylum Chordata; class Aves; order Coraciiformes; family Coraciidae; genus Coracias; species Coracias cyanogaster. The sequence goes on from JAVSBS010021923.1 coordinate 52,887, forward strand.
GGACAAAGAGGTTGGCGAGGAGAGGGCAGAGCTGCTGAAAACAGCAAGGACTGCCATAAATGAAGCTTTAGCTTTGGGTCTGCTCTAACAGAAAACCAAATGGCTGCAAATGGGGCTGAGGCCGGGGGCGCAGCACAGATGGGTCCCTGGCAGGCTCTTGCTTGCTGTGCTGTGCTACTGGCAGGAAAGGCAGAAGCTACATGTCTGCAGGGATTGCTCCAGGCCAGTCGTGCTTGTTCTGCAGTCAGGTTCTGCACAAAGCCTCCCTCTGACATTCACTGAAGATCTACCCTCACATACAGCAATGATAGTTTGCTGGGAATGTTTTTGCCACTATAAGACAGAATCATAGGCAGAGCATAGTCATTTCAACGCCTACCTGGTTCAGTTTAACACAAGAAGACCTATTTCTATAAATTTTACAAGTCTTCCATATGGCATGTACAGAAGATTAATTTTGGACCCCTACTGCATATTTATGTCTTGATTATGGGCACTTTAAGATGTAGTTAATGAGGGAGAAAAAACTCGGGAAAAAATCCCCATGTTTCCTGCCAGCTTCTCTGCCTACTTCGTATCAGTCTATCTCCTGGGCTGTGAGAGAGTTGTGGGCTTCAGACTTTTTTTCTCTGCATGTCATGAACAGCACGTTGGGTAAGAACACTGAGAAATGGCAGCTATAATGCCAATATTTTGCCAAAAAAGATGAAAGCATCAGAAACCTGATCCCACTTGAGGGACAGGATGCCATCCAGAGGGACCCGGACAAGCTTGAGAAGTAGGCCCATGTAAATCTCATATGGTTCAACAAGGCCAAGTGAAAGGTCTTGCGCCTGGGTCTGGTCAACCTCCAGTATCAATAAAGGCTAGGGGATGAAGGGATTGGAAGCAGCTCTGTGGGGAAGGATTGGGGATAACAGCAGATGAAAAGCTAGATGTGAGCCAGCAATGTGTGCTTGCAACCCAGAAGGCCAACAGTATCTCGGGCTGCATTAAAAGAAGTGTGGCCAGCAGGTCAAGGGAGGTAATTCTTCCCCTCTGCACTGCTCTGGTGAGACCCTACCTGGAGTATTGTGTCCAGCTCTGGAGTCAGTTCAGGAAAGACATGAACCTGTTGGAATGAGTCCAGAGGAGAGCCATGGAAATTATTAGAGGGTTGGAACACCTTTGCTATGAGGACAGGCTGAGAGAGTTGGGGTTGTTAAGCCTGGAGTAGAAAAGGCTCCAGGAAGACCTTATTATGGCCTTTCAGTGCTTGAATGGGACCTATAAGAAAGAAGGGGACAGTCTTTTTAGCAGGGCCTGTTGCAACAGGACAAGTGATACTGTTTTATACTAAAAGAGAGTAGATTCTGACTAGATATAAGGAAGAAATTTTATATGATGAGGATGGTAAAACACTGGCACAGGTTGCCCAGAGAGGTGGTAGACTCCCCATCCCTGGAAACATCCCAGGTGAGGTTGGATGGGGCTCCGAGCAATGTGATCTGGTTGAAGATGTCCCTGTTCATTGCATGGGGGTTGGACCTTTAAAGGTCCCTTTCAACCTAAACTATTCTATGATTCTATGAAACTAAGGATTTGCTTGACCATTCAGATAGACCTGAATGGCAGATAGATCTTCACAATATGGAAGAAATTTCCCAGTGCTCTTCTTCTCCCTTAATATGAGGACTGTAGGCATAGCATATAGTATAGGACATTTAGGAAACTCCAGTAATTCCTCATGAATTATACAACAAATGAAGGGTAATGGAAAACATACAAGTGTGCAAAAAAACACCCCAAAATCCAGAGGTAAAGTTGTGATTGGATAATCAGTTTGAAATGAGAAACACTAGTTGCCTAGGTACTGATAAGGGGGGATTCTGCATAAGCTAATTTAATTCTGGCATTCTTGGGGATAGGTAGTGTCTGAGCCAACCGAAATGTCTATCATGTTGTTCTGTAGTGTTTTTTGTCTGTAGGAGCCCTTGTCTCCCACTGTCTACTCTGATGTTGCTCAGGTGAAACTCTCCACAACTTCAAGCTGAAGAGAATTGCAACCTGCATTGGTAGTTGGGGAACACTACTGGGGTTACGACTGAGGCAAAGTCTACAAGTGATGCTCTGAAAGACTTGTTTGGGACTTTGGAAAAAGCACTTGTAGAGAATTACAGTTATTTCCAAGGAAATAATATAATAAATAATACATATATATAATATAATATATATATAATATACTATATATAATAATAATAATATATAATAGTTATATATATATATATATATAAAATATATAAATAATATAATAAGGAAGGGAGAAAACCTGCAGTGAAAGATGCTTTTGCCTTTTTTCTCCAGAAATTTCTTCCCTTCCTCTTTGCTAGTGAGAACATAACAAACTCTCATGTTTTGGTTTGAAAGTCTCTTCCCACCTGCTTTTTCCCATAGTTATTGAGTTCTGGTTTTAATGTAAGAGAGTCACTGAAATAACATACAAATCAAGATGTTCTTATTTCAAAGGGAAACTAAGCAAAAAGAGAGAACAATCCAATACAGAATTTCTTTAAAGATGATTGATCTCTACTTGGAAGAAGATCATCTGCATTTCTCCCTCAAGAAAAAAACCCAAACCTTATACTCAACAGTAAGCTCAAGGCCTGTTTTGAAAAAGATTAACATACACTGTACTGGGAATAGCCAACATGAAACACGGTAAAGAAAGCTTCATAGTAATGTATAACCAGAATTACTGGAGGTTTTTTGTGGTTGATTATAATGAAGATAGAAACAAAAGTTAAGAAAATCTCTGCTCTGTGATGCCTAAAATTAAATTAAGATGGATATTGTTGCTGCTTGGTCTAGTGTGCCTGGGGAGTTTAGCTGGCTCACTGTTATTGCTTCTGCTTGGATACTGAGGATGTCTTTTATACCCATGATAGCAATGTGGAGTTATCAAAGAGTCTCTCCAGCATGCAACAAAAAATGTTTAAGAAAGTTTCTATATCCACAGTGAATCAGTGGCGTCTCGGTGCTGACTGGCTTTGAAAGCTAAGACGTCTCATCCTGTGCCATCCTGCCAATGATGGGCTATTTGGTCACAGGCTCAAGGGTCCAGTGTTAGGCACAAGAGACAGATGGGCCCTTTCTTTCTGGCAGGGATCCCAGTATCCTGTTGACCTGGTGAATGATTCCCTGGTGTATGTGTGTCTGTGCACAGAAGGCAGAATTTTCTGTCCCTGAGAAGGAAACATGGACTTTGCAAGGAATATGCTTCAGAATTTTATTTATACTCCTTCCTGAAGGCAACAGAGGAGATAGACCTGCCTCCACCTTTAGACTGAACAAGCTCCACCTGACACTGCAGATGGACAAAACCTGAATTTACTTCCTAGATAATAAGAACAGAAATATTATTTTGGCTGAACCCCATGTCCTGCTCACATGCAATGGTGTGTCATACTGTGTGTATGTCACACACAGAGACACTTGTGTCCTTGAGAGACATCTGTTTGCACTCTCTGGCCCTTTTTTGTAGTTTTGTTCCCATCCTTTCAGCTTTAAACATCTTGCCTGTAGTCTGGATAATCAATGCTGTAGTATTAATAATTGACACAGAGTGATTTTTCATGAAGCAAAACAGAAAGAGTGGTCTTGCTGAGTAAGCAACATGAATGCATTTGACTTTTATTTCATTCTTATCATATGGATACTGCCCCCATGTTTTCCCTCCATGATGATCAGGTTTTCAGTACAAATGGTGCAGCAGAAGCATGCTCTGGCTTGGTCCATTTTAGGGTATATTCATATTTGTTGATGTTTCATAAACATATCTGAACAACTGAGTTTTGGTAGGGGTCTCTGAATCTTAAATCAGCTTTGTAAATACAAACAAAGACAAAGAAGTTGAGAGGAATATGCTCTGTGCACTTTTGTAGGGAGCATTTTTTAGTCTACGCAGAATTTTTCCCTGCTGGCTGTCTTCAGGCCTAATATTAACGTCATGTCACAAGCATGCAAATGTCAAAGATGTTTTATCACATTATTCCATTTTGGTTTTGCTGTTAATATGCTCCTACATTCTTCCCTCTTCTTTGTCCTTACACTTCAGTTATTAAAACACTTTAATACTCCCTGTGGATCTTGTTTAGTCAGCATGTACATACTTAATACAGGCAACTCCTCTGTGGGAGGCAGTCCTTCTATTAGCACTCTCCCCAGAACAAGTTTACATCTTCCTTGTATACACAGTGCAGGCATACCTTCAGAAACTGAACAACTTTAAAGAAAAATATCATAGGAACATAATAAACTCCTCATTTTCTTATTTCTAAAAGTGACACTTTGTTCTTCTAAAGAAGCTGTCGTGCATCAGTATGTGTTGAGCAGACACTTAAAGGGGTGAGGTGCCACATGGCAAAAGCATATCAGAATCTTCGAAGCAGTAAGAATAAATAACTGTACCCCTAAATAAAGGATACCTGACATTAAAAAAAAAAAAAAACAAAAAAACCGGGGCTGGATGGTGGA
>JAVSBS010021925.1:0-12388 GCA_033124195.1 Coracias cyanogaster
AAGACCAAGACACATTTCAGTAGCCCAGTGGACATGCTGGGCATTGTGTTGGCCAAGAAATGTCAGGAGTTGGTCAGCGACGTTGATTATCGCCACTATCTACATCAGTGGACTTGTCTGCCTGACCAGAATGATGTTATCCATGCTAAGACAGCCTATGATCTACAGAGTGATGTGAGTGCTTGCTAATAAGCATTAGATTTCTACTGTGTACATAATTTCCTTGGGATATAAACTATCAAATCTTCTTGAACAGTTTCTCTCATATAGTGTTTTTTCATATTTCATTTCTACTTGTTCCAAGAAAGGTCATAAAATTTTTACGAATGAATGAATCTTTGTGTAAGGAAGTTTGAGTATTTTCAAGGTTTATATACAACTAATAGAACAGTAGAATTCCTGTGTGTAACTCTTGATAATAGACCATCTTAGTATCTTTATATGCAGATAACTTCTTATACCTGCATATATAGAGATTAAATGCATGTAAAGGGTACATTGCCTGGTATGATTTCTTTTTCTTAAACACATTACTTCTGTGAAGAGAATTCCTTTCTTCCATCTTGGAGAAAAAAGTTTAAATTAAGACCTGCTGTTCTTAATAGGTGACCAATTATTTGTTGGGATGGAATGTTACAGGAAAAGTTTGTACTGAGTTTCAGGATTATTTTAGACCAATTACTTTTTGACCATTCCCCATCATGGTGTTGGGTGAATGATACCATCTTCAAGATGAAGACAGATATCAGGGCTGAAGCAAGGCTGCAGCAGGGATTCTTTTGCAGATTGAACCAGGAGGAAGTCAACTTAAAGTAAGCAGTTGTTGCATAGCATATATTAAGTGTTTAACTGGCAATATTAATGAGACAGCTGTCTTTTTTTTTGTAACAGAACTGCTACAAGTCTGACCTTGAATGGTTGCGGGGCATTGGTTGGGTCCCAATTGGTTCCTTGGAAGTTGAAAAAGCCAAGAAGGCAGGAGAGATCTTGAGTGATAAAATCTACCGCCAGCATCCAGACACTATCAAGTTTACCAGTGTCCCCGATTCTCTAGAGATGGTCTTAGCCAAGCAGAATGCAGAGACCATGAACAAGGTGAGTCTTGATTTGATGAGGAAACACGTCAGCAGTGTCTGCCTAAACCCTCAAGACAGGGTAAGAATTGTCGTGATCACAAGTAGTGCTGAAGTTTATAGATGATGTATTTTCAAATATTGTTATTTAAATTAAAACTATGAAGCTATGTAAAGGAAATCTCATTTTGTCACGATATTCTACGTATTTCATATTAATCTTTTCTTTGACATGTCTATGCACTGAGCAGTAATAAGGCTTTGGTTTATTCATTTTCTAAAGTGATGTGGCAGTTTAAGTGCTCTTAAATTTCCTTAGAGAAATGATTTTTTAAATAATGTATCTGTACCTGATGAAATACATAACCATTTATGCTATATTTGCTATCATTTTATGTTTTATGCTCTATGTTTTACCTGGTTAAGCAGATATTACCTTGTTTTGGAATGCAATATTAATCTCTTCCTTTATTCTTTCTTAGCGTTTGTACACTGAAGCGTGGAATAAAGATAAGACCATGGTTCATGTCATGCCTGACACACCAGAAATCCTACTAGCTAATCAAAACCAATTAAACTACAGTCAGGTGAGTTAAATTGAAGATTTGAGAGAGTTAAACAATTTCTGACAAGTACAACTTTAGCATCTCTGACTTTTAATGTTATAGTATTGTTGAGTTGTTTAGTTTCACAAATTGCCATCTCCACTGCTAAAATCAGAGTTGTCCTTTTGCTAGCATTTACCTCCTGGCTATATAACAGGGGTTTTAAAATACATTATCTGCCATAAATGAGAAATAATTTCTATAGCAAGATATGCAAATAAATAATTTAACTTTTAGAATATTGTTTTCATTGCTTTCCCTAAATGATTTCCAATTTTAAAGCATCTACAATATAATTACAAGATCTGCATTTTTTTTTATTTTCTATAGAAGATATGGGGCTGTTTTCAAATATTTAAGTTGTCTGAACTTTAACAATATTTTCTAGGGATTTAATTTCTTTTATCACACAGATGTGCTTAACTGAAGTATACTTGTGGTTTTCTATACAAAAATGTGAATATTTTTCTTACAGAAAATGTACAAACTGGCTTTGGAGGAATCAAAGAAGAAGGGTCATGATTTGCGCTTTGATGCCATTCCTATTCAAGCTGCCAAAGCTTCCAGAGAGATTGCCAGTGATGTAAGCAGATTTTTTGTCATATCTCTGTGGAGTTGGTAATGGCAAACAATCAATGTTTGTTCCATTATTTGTTAATGTAATTCCTTTGGTTTATAAAATATATAATACTGAAATGCAGTGATTCTAACTGTATTCCTTTACTACATAAAGGGGTAGATAGCCAGTTTTTTAACACATGAAGTATGTATCACTGGAATAAATAAATAAAATAGTACGAGGATTATTTCTGTGCCCCCTGTAATAGTGCCATTGATGTCCAAGGATGTTCAAGTAGGATGATCAATAAGGCTGTGCTACAGTTAGGCAAATTAATTTCTGATTCAAAATAGGAACTACTTCATAATCTATGTCCCAAATAGATATATTAGTAAATCAATTCTAAAAGGTCTAAATTGTTGTCTTTTTCTGAGAAAAAAATAGTTCTGTGGAAGTGTCATATTGAAATTCAAGATGTCTGAATTCAAAAGCACGGGAAAGTAATTATGCAATGACTATGACAGATTTTGCTTCTGGGATAAGGTAGTATCACCAAAAGACAGAGGATAACAGTTTTTTATGCTGCTTGTTTTTCTACTAAGATCGGTATTTAAACTGTCAGTATTAAGACCAACTCAGACTGCCTTCACTAAGGTGTTTTGTAACGAGATTTAAAAATAAATGTCTTTGCATCATAATGGTAAAGAAATGTGGAATATCAAGCTTGTTAGTAAGCATGTGACCGTTAATATTTAGTTAATTGAAAGCGTGATATGACATAAGGAATGAGAGATAGTGATATTTGTAATAAAAATCCTTTTAAGGTAAAAATTTAACAAAAAGGTAGAAAGACCTAAATAATCTTCTTCTCTAAACAAAATGTTAATTATTATGTTAAACTGTATGAATTATTCATAAATATACCATGTGACTATGAATATACTTTTATTTCAGTACAAGTACAAGGAAGGCTATCGCAAGCAGCTTGGCCACCATATTGGAGCCCGTAACATTGAGGATGATCCAAAGATGATGTGGTCGATGCACGTAGCCAAGATCCAGAGTGACAGGGAGTACAAGAAAGCCTTTGAGAAGACCAAGACACATTTCAGTAGCCCAGTGGACATGCTGGGCATTGTGTTGGCCAAGAAATGTCAGGAGTTGGTCAGTGACGTTGATTACCGCCACTATCTGCATCAGTGGATCTGCCTGCCAGACCAGAATGACGTCATCCATGCTAAGAAGGCCTATGATCTACAGAGTGATGTGAGTAAAATTCTACATTTTTAATACATAATTAAATATACAGGGTCTTGCACAATATAATTTTTCAAAAAAATATAATATGCCTTAGTTGCTTGCATCAGACATCTTGACCGAGGTGAAGTATTTAATATTCTGTCATCAAATTTATGTTTAAAGCTATTTTCTCTGTCCTTATTCTGAGCTGTAATTTGTGTACAAATGTGGTATTTTGGGAGTTCCTCAGTTAACTCTGTTATTTTTGTTATTTAATAATAATTTTAATAACTCTTCAAAAATAACAATTTATTTCAAAACTGTATCCTGCTAATATGCAGAAATACATACAATTGTTGATATACACTAGGATATGCTTATTTATAATTATTTTTGGTTTTGATTGCACTTGCACATAAATAATGTGCTTTCATGGCTTTTCAGGCTGTTTACAAATCTGACCTGGAATGGCTGAGAGGAATTGGATGGGTCCCTATTGGTTCCATGGAAGTTGAGAAAGCGAAGAAAGCTGGAGAAATCCTGAGTGAAAGGAAGTATCGTCAACCAGCAGACCAAATTAAATTCACTAGTGTGACAGATTCTTTGGCCATGGTCTTAGCCAAGCAAAATGCTGAGATCATGAACAAGGTGGGTGTTATTTGGGGGTTTTTTTGGTTGGTTTTTTTGTGTGTGTGAAAATCACTACTATTTATGAAAAATAGAACCTGTTCCTGAGTTGAAAAATACAAAATACAAAGTAAGACTAATCAGTTTCATTGTAGATTTAGGGAAAATGAATGTTCAAGTTCAGCCTTCGCACAAAAAAGCTCTTATCTTGGGCTCTGTCTGAACTGAACACTAAGCAAAAATGTGCAGAAAAAATCACCTAAATCACATTTTTCAAGAGTAATACTAAAATCTTTGATGGATTTCCCTCTTTCTCCCATCTCAGCTGAAGTCCTATTTTTAAATCTGTGTTTGGCATGGTTTTTCTATTTTGTTAACACTACTTAGCTATACAAAGCTCACCTCTGACACAGCAGGCTAAATTTCTTTTGCCGTTCTTAGACAATATTGTGAAATCTGCAGAAACCATGTTCCAGCAAGGTGTTAGGGTGTGTCCAGAGGTGGTGGTGCCATGACCATTCTATAAGACAGAATGCTTAAGATCAAACAACTCATACAGATAAAGCAGAATAATTAATATCGTTTTCCTCCTACAGCAGTTTCCCAGCAATCCCAAACCAATAAATTGTTGTGCCAACTTAGCCTGAGAAATAATGAAGAAGGACAATGTTTCCTTCTTGAGCTGTTTAACAAGAAGCTTTTCTATGTCAGGGTATTTAAAGCTTGCTTGAACTACCCCTCACAGTTTGTAAAATACTTTCTTTGGACACCTTGGACAGTCTTTCCATCATGACATGCATAATCTTTCTGAAGGAATGTGTTTTCCTCTCTCCTAGCGTTTGTACACCGAAGCGTGGGATGCAGACAAAACATCAATTCACGTCATGCCTGACACCCCGACAATTTTGTTAGCGAAGGCAAATGCAGCTAACGTTAGCCATGTAAGAACATCTACGTATATACTAGAGAAAATTCAAAAATTAAGTAATCATTTCTTTAACCGTAAAACTTATCCAAAATTTCATTCATGACATTTTAAAGAAGAAATGAAATGTAGATATTCCATCTTTCAGAATATTGAGAAGCCATTTTCTGCCTTCTTTTGTGTAGAAACTTTATGTACAAGCCTGGGAAGAGGCCAAAAAGAAGGGTTATGACATGAGAGCTGATGCAATTCCAATCCGAAGTGCAAAGGCATCAAGAGATATTGCGAGTGATGTATGTTCTTTCTTTACATTTCTTTTAAGTTAACTTGAGAACCAAGAATGAAGTAATAAACTATGTACAATATAAAATCCCATGGTATATCGGACTCATCTTGAAAGCCTACTAACAAAAAATTCACTGCAGGAAAAGTGGGTAACAGTTTCCAAAAGAAACTTTAAATTATAAATCCTGACATTAAGCAGGTATTAGAAAATAATAAAATACAATAAAAATAAACAAAAGCTGTGGAGCAAGGATGCATTAGCCATTTCTAAATGCTAAATGAGTGTATTTCATAACATAAAAGAATATACTTATAATTTCTTATTGCTGCTGATCATGTGAAATTCATCCCAGATTCACTATTTCTTTTAATATTTCTTTTTGCATCTCTAGTACATGTACAAACAAACGCACGAGAAGGAGAAAGGCCACTACATTGGGTGCAAAACCGCTCAGGAGGATCCCAAGCTTTCCCAGGCCGCCCGTGCCATGTTGCTGCAGAACGACCGGCTTTACAAGAAGGCTTACAACGATTCAAAGACCCAGATCCACATACCGGTTGATGCGATGTCAGTGCAGGCGGCCAAGGAGTGCCAGACACTAGTCAGTGATGTTGACTATCGCCAGTACCTTCATCAGTGGACTTGTCTGCCTGACCAGAATGATGTGATCCATGCAAGGAAGGCCTACGACCTACAGAGTGATGTACGTTTATGTAGGGTTGTGATAGTTAACTACTGTTGCAACTTGTTTATTATAGCCTTATTTCAATGTTTTGATATTATACAGTCACAAAGGATTTATGTTTAGACTTCTTCAGTTTTACGTGTTACTGCTATTATCTGCTTTTTAAAATATTTTAAAGATATTACCTCTAAATTTTGTAAAAGCTTTAGGTGGTATCTGCTGTGTTACATATGCACTTGGAGTATTCTGATTTGATGGGACTTAGGAAATAACATCTGCTTGCTGCTTTGTAATCAGGTGACTTTTATTACCCCTGGTTATCTGAGTCGACTTGGCAGTTTATTTAATAGCAAGAAAACTATGTAAGATGGCTGGTAATATGTTATCGTGGCTGATTTTAAAGCAGGAATCAGCACAGCCAATTTCCTGACTTGGCTTTCCTGCTTTTAAATTGTTGAATTGAGTAGAGGAACGAGTATTTTGGAGAGGACAGGAAGACTTTTCTAAGATCCTAGTACTCATCATCAATAACAGCAGTTCTGTTCTGTTTTTTCCCCTATATTTAATTTCACAAGGCTTAGAATGTGTTAAGAAATGAACTTCTTAAAATCTGGCTCTCAAACTCTATTTTGCTCATGACACTGAACAACTCTTGTATATAAAAATGATTGATCTAGCTGTAGCTGATTTTACACTTTCTGAAACACATACACCTCTATCTAGTTTAAAATAATTAAGACAGTAATTTTAAGTGCAATGTTTTCCTTTTCTGACTATGTCTGATACAGGCTGTCTATAAATCAGACCTGGAGTGGCTCCGTGGAATTGGTTGGTTGCCTAATGACTCTCCAGAGGTCAGGAGAGTGAAGCAGGCCCAGGATCTCCTGAGTGATAACGTGTATCGGACGCCTATTGACAGCCTGAAATACACCAGTATTGCTGATTCTCCGGATGTTGTCCTAGCTAAAGCCAATGCCGAACAAGTCAGCATTGTACGTTGCAATATTCTTAAAGTGATTTCGAAGCTAAGAACAGTTAAAGAGAAATCTCACCGCTAAAATATAAAATTCATTGGTGGTATTTTAAGTCAGATTATTTTAAGATATGATAATTTACGAGAGATTTATGGATTTGATGTTATTGACAAGTGAAATTCCATAATTACAATATCATAAAATGGACTATTTTTACAGCCTAAATACAAAGAAGCCTGGGAAAAGGACAAGACTATGATCCATATTATGCCAGACACACCTGAAATCAACCTAGCCAAGTCTAATGCTGCGAATTATAGCCAGGTATGGTTCTCATTCTATTTTCTACATTTCTGAAAAATATTATGTGTATCCTGTGCATTTTAATGCACAGATGTTACTTACAAAGCTGAAGATGAAGTCATGTGAATCTCGATGTTTGTCCTCATACAGGGCTTGCAACATTCCCTTGTTTCTGCTGAGTGTTCTTAAAGTATTTAAACATTTAAAAATAAATGTTTTTACAGAACTGTTTTAAAATTAGTGATATCGTGCACCACTGAGATAAGTTTCTTTGAAATGGAGGAGAGCCAAAGGCATAGAAATATTTTCCAAACTTTTACAACCACTCTTCTGTGCAATGTAGGTTGCAAAACTGCTGTTGCAGGTGCTGGACACATTTGAAAGGCAGTAAAATTTGCAGCAGTATTTCTGGCTGGGAGGAGGAATAATGCCTACAAAAATGTCATGGTACTTAAGCAAACAAATGGCAGTAAACTTTTTTGTTTAATAGCAAATGCCAGAGTATTTGGCATATGTGTGATATTTTGCTGTCTTTTCAGAAACTGTATAAAGAAGCTTGGGATGAGTTGAAGATCAGCTATGATTTGAGAGCAGATGCAATCCCAATCAAGGCAGCCAAAGCTTCTAGAGAAATTGCTAGTGATGTAAGTGCTGAAAGAGGCATCTACCTCCTCACATGCTTTAAAAGCTGTTTCATTATAACTGTTAGTAATGGTGGTCTTTGCTCTTTGCCCAGTATAAATACAAACTGGAACACGAGAAGCAGAAAGGACATTATGTTGGAGTTCCAAATGCAAACGAAGATACGAAAATGCAGTTTGCCCTTGGCATAGGCAAAGTTCAGAGTGATCTAGAATACAAGAAACACTTTGCCAAATGGAAGACACAGTGCCACCTACCAGTAGACATGGTATCAATTGTATCAGCTAAACAGGGTCAGTCGTTGGTCAGTGATGTTGATTACCGTCATTACTTGCATCAGTGGATCTGTCTTCCGGATCAGAATGATCTCATACATGCTAGGAAAGCCTACGATCTTCAGAGTGATGTAAGTTAACGTGAAGACTTAACTTATGACTGTATTGTCTCTTCTTAGTCTGCTTCAGCTTTAAGTAGTGGGAATCTCCGGTGAATTCAGTGAATTAGCTTTGCTGTTCATTACAAATGCAAAGCGTGTGCCACTGTTATAAGTTTGAGATGTGATATGTTCAGATATAGTGCTCATGGTGGAATTACTGCTCTATTTCTAACCAGTGGATGTAAATGCCATTATTTGTGAATCTTGACGGGTTGTACAAGGAACTGTAGCTAACAGCATGGACCCTGTTTTGTTTTCCCAGGTGATATACAAATCAGATTTAGAATGGCTACGGGGTATTGGATGGTTACCAAATGATTCAGTTGGGATCAACCATGTCAAATATGCTGGAGATCTCCTGAACGAGGTAACAAAATTATTTTCAATACTCTAATTTTCTTAAGGGTATTTATAATTTAAAGTATTTTTACTGGCTAAATACATCAATATTTTTTAAAATAAAAAGTATAATTGGAGTATTTGCACAGCATTCACTGTGTATGGAGAGTTTTTCTTTCCATATAAACGTGTTTTCAGAATTGCTTTGTTAGCTATAGAATATTCTGTATAATATGACTGTTCATTTTTTCTCTTGTATAGAAAAAGTACCGTACAAAGGCTGAAACCCTTCCATTTACTCCAGTGGCGGACAGAGTGGATTATATCACAGCAAAGAATAGTGGTGAAATTCTTAGCGATGTAAGTTTGCTAACATGTTTCTGGGCTGCTAAATTGCTCTGTGTACTTACATAGTAGGATTTTATCTTTAAAAGGGTATTTTCAAAAAATATGCAAAAGATTTCTCAATCAGTCCCGGGGAATTCTGTGAATTTGTATCATAAAATGAACAGTGTGTCACTGGCTCATCTCCATCACTTACGAGGAAAGAAGCTCCTCAAGCAGAGTAACATCACTCTTAGAGATGTGAAAAGCCAGGGCTAGTTCTGCAGCCAATGCCTTCAGTCTTGGCTGATATCACTGCCAGCATGAACATTAATAGCCACTTACACCCTGGCAACCATAATGTTTAAACCTTCTCACTTAGGCCAACATGAGTTTACACTTTTTAGTTAACTGTTGTGTAACAATAAACATGAGCAAACCTGGTGTGCTTCCAGCTTGCCATTCTGTATGTTTATGAAGGCTTAGATCATGCCAAGTAAAGAGATTTGCTCTTAAAAAGCTTAAAATCTGTTGCCCTGGTTCAAACCCTTCTTGTCTGGCCATGGGCTGTACGACCAAAAAGGTAGCATAACATTGACTTCTGAAGATTCTTCCCTGTCCATCTAGCTGCCTTGGAACAAGTTTTCAAAATTGTCTCTGAGAAATTTTGTCATTTCTTGTCTTGCATAATTTCCTTGAAAAAAAAAATCCGCATGGATGTATACTTAAAGTGTCATGTCTAATGGCCTTGCAAATTCCTGGTTTTATACATTATTTCATGCACAAAATATTGGTATTAAGTTTTGTCAATTTTGTGGTGGTGCTGCAAGGCAGTAATTTCTTTCTCTGTTCTAGGTTAAATACCACAAAGCATGGAATGAGGCCAAGTCAAATTATACTCTAACAGATACACCACAGCTGGATATGGCCCGAGAGGCAGCCAGAATTCTTAATCAGGTACATGATCTCTCCTTGACACTTTCTACTCACATTCATAACTCTTTCAAGGAATTTAGAAAACTTGCCTTGTTAAGAACTTCCTAAAGAAAGGTTTTATTATCCTTACACTTTAATATAGGTTACTGTAATAATGATCATTATAGTAGGGTTAAATTTCTCCGCTCTTATTTTCCACAGAATTTATACAAAGAAAGTTGGGAGAAAGAAAAAGCCACTGGTTACCTCTTGCCTCCTGACACTGTGCAGATCTGTCATGCCAAACGCTCAAATGATGTCCAAAGTGAGGTAATAATTTTTCTCATTAGAAGTGCAAGTGCTTGTAAGCTTGGAAATGTTTAAAGGCCTTGCAAATGCAACATGAGACATAGGAAGCTTTCCATTGGAGTAACATCCAGTAGACTTTTCATGACCACTGCTTTCAAGTCTACTGTTCTCCAAACCATTCAGCCATCTTTGTTATTATGGGTTTCAGCCAGGTATTGGTGCTGAAAGGCCAGATTCTCCTTTCTGCCTTTGCTTTCTCCAGAAACAGCCCTTTCAAAATCAACTAAGTTGGATTTCCATATTTTATAACTTTTATATAATTGAAGTGATATTATGGTGATAATATATAGCTCTGATTTCACTTTTTGGCATATTATGGAGTCTTTCTCCTTCAGAAACTGTAACATGGTATGCACATTACATTTTAAACTTTTGTATAGTAGGTGCTGAAATTTTTACATAACTTTTAGTTTGAGTATACATTTTATCAAAACAGTGTGAAATAAGTACCTTAAATAAGCATCCGCTGTTCAGACAGTCTCAAATAATTTGTTACAAAACTGAGGCTAAATACACTAATTAGCAACATTTTCTAAAAAGGCTTTCCTCTTGTGTTGAAAATAATGTTTGCTGCAAAATGGTAGCATATTAGTCTAGAAAAGTATATATTTTGAAGTGGAAGGACTATGCAAAGTAACATGAGTGTTTGGGTCATATTTCTATCTGGTTATGTACTGAAAACCTAAGACTACATTTGGTGACAACCTGTTTCATCTATTCTTTGTGTTGACAAAACCATAGCTGTTAACGGGTTAAAAAGGTAGTAAATATAATCAGTGTTGATTTTATACATATTTCTCTCCTCTTCCATCAGCTTAAATACAAAGCTGACTACGTCAAACAAAGAGGTCACTATGTTGGAGTTGCCAGTATGAGAGATGATCCAAAACTAGTGTGGTTTGAGCATGCAGGCGAGATCCAGAATGACAGATTGTACAAATCAGACTATAATAAAACAAAGTCCAAAATTCACATCCCTCCGGATATGGTGTCAGTTGTAGCAGCAAAGGAATGTCAGAACTTGGTCAGCGATGTTGACTACCGCCAATACTTGCACCAATGGACGTGCCATCCTGACCAGAACGACTGTATTCAGGCGAGGAAGGCCTATGACCTACAAAGTGATGTAAGTCATATTGCATGCCTACTATGTCATTTCCACTTAGTTTGGTCTATGTATATTGTCCATATTAAATAAGAGTGAAAAATATAATCCTGAATTCAAGAATTTATTTCCTTTTTTGTTATACTTTATGATTTAGAATATTTATAAATCTGATCTGGAATGGCTTCGTGGCTGTGGTTGGATTCCTCTGGATTCAGTGGAACATAAGAAAGTTAAGAATGCACAAGAGCTGATAAATAAGGTGAGAGAAAATATTTTGGCAGTTATGCCATTACTTTTTCTTTCTCATGCACAGTGTTTTATTATGTATTTCATCTCCTTGCAGAGAGCATATACAAAAGAAGCCCTTGATAACTTTTCCAATTATACCAGTGTCGTTGACACACCGGACATTGTTTTGGCAAAGATGAACTCTGTCAATCAGAGTGATGTATGTACCTTTTTTTTTTTTTTTTTTTTTAGAAAGAAACCATTACATTACTAGAATTAGCAGATTACTTAACTGCTTTTGCTAAACTATATTATGTTCAGCCTTCTGTAAATGTGTGTGCGAATGTGTGCTTCATTGATAATAGACTTAATGAGGTAAATAAGCTTAGTAAGAAGTGCTATAAATTAACAACACAATATTGCTATCCAAACTAATTCTGCATTTTTCTGTAGAAGAATATAGCGTGTCCCTTACTTAGAGTTTACATAGATTTTGCTTATAGTAGCTTAAAATTGAGTCCTGTTGGTGAACAGCAGTTAGTTGTGTAATGCTAGTAGAGTTCCTGGTGTTACTAACCTGTAGTTGCTGATCAGTATGTTTAATTTCACCAGAATACTGTGTGGATTTTGTGGTGCAACATAATGATGACATTTGCCTATATATTATAGTGGTTGAAATGCACTACACAACATTACTGAAGTTTTGATAATATAAAGAAAATGAATGTATTCTTATGAATGGACTAGTTGA
>JAVSBS010021925.1:12398-62072 GCA_033124195.1 Coracias cyanogaster
GAATTTATTTCTGTTGTGGAATTCACATTGTGTTTGTTTTACTTTTGTAGCTAAAATACAAGGAAACATTTAACCTTGAGAAAGGCCAGTATATTGGGTCTGATGATACTCCTGCGCTGAACCATGCCAAGGACATGTCCCTACTGTACAGTGATGTAAGAGTCGATAAATATCTAAGCTTTAATTTGTTCAATTTGAAAGCAACAGAATGTGGGCTGGGCTTCAGAAAACTGTTCCTTTTCTGTGTCTGTCTTTAGTCTGTGTGGTGGTGCTGAGAAGATTATTTAGTCTGTTGGTTCTTCAGTTTTTCCCATTTAAGATCATGGGGAAAAGGATAATTTATTTCCTTACTGAACTGATCTTAAAGCACTGTGGTGTGGTGTTTGGAAGTAGTAATAGCAATAGTAGTAGTAGGAGAGTTTGTGTGACAAAACCACTTTATAATTTCATCTGATAATATCTACTGACGAAATTTCCATTTATTTTTTGTAAGAGAGGAAAATTGTAGATTATTTACATTATTAAGCAGTTGCTTTTGAGCAGTCTCACTAATTTTAATGGGCAACCTCTATTTTTTGAAAATGTGACTACACATTCATATGAGTAGATACTTCATAACTTTTCTGAAGGTAAATATATTTGATATTTAACAAAATACAATGTATTAGAAAAGTGCTACTGACACAGTTAATGCTCTTATAATAAACAATAGTATTATTTGGAGATTTTTCACAACTTTGAACATGTATCTATAAAAACGTCAGTTCTACACTGCATTTCTAAACATGAGTTCATATCAATGTTTAGTTATGTCTTATTACTCTTCGGGATGAGAAATGTTGAATTCCAAATGTAGTAAAAGAACAGAGATCAGCTCAAATTTGTACTCAGGTACCTTCCTGAATTGGAACGTTTAATTCTATTTGCCTTAGTAAGTGTTCAAAATGAACATTCTTCATTTACTTTATTGGGACAATCCATGGAATAAGAAACTACTCTATAAAAATAGTCATATTCTCTGTGCATATAAAGTGCAGAGTCAGGCTTCTTGTAAAATATAATGGATTTTTTTTCTCAAAACCTGTATATTTTTTGTTTGTCTAGAAACTTTATAAAAAAGCTTGGGAAATCAGCAAGCCCATTGGGTATACTTTGGATGAGAAATATATTCCAGTTGTTGGAGCAAAGCATGCAAACTATATAAATAGTGAGGTTAGTATGAATTCACCATTCTGCCTCTCTTTTTTTTTCCCCTGTATGTTGTTAGAATGACCATTAAAATTTCCACATGAATATTTTGCAGCTTAAATATAAGGCAATATTTGAGAAGCTGAAAGGCCATTACCTGGCTGGGAAGGAGATCAGTGATTTCCCCGGTGTCGTTCATTCACTGGAATTCCAGAAAATAAGGAGCGCGGTAAGGGGAGAATTAATCTTGCTTTAGTATTTTCTATTTTGTTTCTTTTAGTGTGACATATTTAAACATAAATAGTGCAATATTTAATAACATCAGTAAAAGTGTTTTCAACACGTTTGCTTCCTGAATGGTTATTTTGTGTGTGGGTTGAACAATTGCACTTGAAATTATGTAGGAGATTACAAAGGGAGTAAATGCGTATTTGGTGGTTTGTTATTAGCACCACTGCACATACAGCATGTCATGCAGGGCATGAAGTTACTATAATCTTCACTCAGACAGGAAGATTTAACTGGATTAAAAACATGTTTGTGGCATATGACTTTTTAATCTTGAAGTTTTGCTAGTTTTCTCACCATCTGTTAACTCTGGTCATTCTTGTCCTTTTAGAACCTCATCAGAATAAATGGTGGTTAATATTGAAGTTAAGATTTCATCCTATTCAATCCCATGGGACCTTAGCCACTAAGTCTAAAAACCACGCCTGAGATTATGCTATAAACTGTAGCCTACTCGAGTCAAAATTACACAAAAATCTCACTATTGCCTCTTCTTGCCTTTTCCTCAATCTTTCCTTTTTAGTTGGCATACAGAAAGAATTATGAAGACACCAAAGCAAATGTCCGTATTCCAAGTGACATGATGAATCATGTGCTAGCCAAGAAGTGCCAGTATATCCTCAGTGATCTTGAATACCGAACATACTTCCATCAGTGGAATTGTTCACCAGAAGAAAATGATGTTATTCAAGCCAGAAGAGCCCAGGAAATTTTGAGTGATGTATGTTTCATTCGTTTGACATTTTAGTACCTTTTCATGTAATTTTTGCCAAGGTATGTAATATAAAATACTTTCAAATACCTTCCATAGTATTTAAATATGAAATTAATGACCATGGTCTTTAAACTTCCAAATAGGTTGAAATTACTGAATGGTTCAGATTCAGTGGTAACCTTGTGTGCTGAGTTTGCACAAGTGGAAGATAGTGAGATAGAGAAGAAACAAATACACCTTTCTTGAAGCAGAAGGCAAATTTCTCCCTAACTTTGTAGTCTGTTTTCTTCCCTATAGGTGGTGTATAAAGATGACTTAAATTGGCTGAAAGGACTTGGATGCTATGTCTGGGATACTCCACAAATCCTGCACGCTAAAAAATCATATGACCTCCAGAGCCAAGTAAGCATGGTTTCCTCAAATAAGTAAATATTTATAAGATTTTTTTGGTTTCTTCCATTTATAATTCACTGAGACTGACACCTGTGCTGGTCCTGAGCAGAATGAGGTAATTCCTATTACATCAGAAATGTGTTGTTCAAACTATTATAATGTAGTTTTTCAGCTTCATCTGTAGAGGCGCAATTACTTTTATTGAAGGAGCAGAAAGCTTAGAATGGAAGGACAGCAGGGTTAGTTTTTTTAACAGTGAGAGAGGAATACTTTCTGTATGCCACCCTGTGCACCAGCTATCTCAGGGAGACATTTGTGTTGGGAAAATAGTGTCTTGCCTTGCTGATTGTACTTGTAGCCTACTGGGTGCTATACAGTGATGTGCAATTTTCATTAGTCCTTAGTTCCCTGGCTATATATAAAGTATTTCTTTTCTATGGCCTGTCACTTTGAAAGCTGATCTGAACTGGGCTGTCACCCTGGGCTTCAGTTGTCCAGAACTGATTTTAAAGGAAGCTAGCAGGGAATTTCCTGGTCTTTTTCAGCATTAATGTTTTGTTTTGCCTTTTTTTTTCCTTAGATAAAATATACAGCTGCAGGAAAACAGAATCTTCAGAACTTTGGTGTTGTTACTGACACACCTGTCTATGTGACTGCAGTGCAGAGTGCTGTAAACGCCAGTGATGTGAGTCTCCCCACTTCTTCTACCCAGGCTTTTCCTCCTGCTCCTTCTGAGAATTGAAACAAGTTAACTAAATCTTTCATCCTACAGGTGAAATACAAGGAAGAATACCACAAAACTAAGGACAAGTACACAACTGTGACTGAAACGGTGGACTATGAAAGAGTTCAAAATCTGAAACATCTCTTTAGCAATGTGAGTGTTTCTACAAGATTATTTTTCTTTTAAGGTGCTACAATGTGGGAGTTTTAGTTTGTTTTTTGTTTGTTTGTTTGCTCTGAAGATAAAGGTCCAAACGTGGAGCTTATCAAAGCTGGTGATAGTGCTTGCATTGAGTATGGGGAAGATGCTGTACTTCAAGCAGAGGGCATATTTTTTAACTGTAGTTCCAGTCTTGTCAAAATACATGCATAAATAAATGGATTCCCTGAAGAAAATTTCACCTGAACAAAATTTAAGACCCTGTATGAGAATGGACATGAATAGTTAGAAAGCATTTTTATCACCCTGTATGTGCACTGTTGAGATTAAACTAGTGTGCAGCCTCTTGATATTAAGTAATAGATACAGTGTATAAATAAAAACAGAAGGAATTTTGATTTCTATTCATTGTTGGTTATTACCCAAGAGAGACATTTTTTCCACTCACAGAGACTTTGTTTCCCCACAGAACCTCTACAAGGAAGCCTGGGATAAAGTGAAAGCGACTGGCTATATATTACCCTCTGATGCTGTGTCCCTAGCACGTGCAAAAGAACTGAAGCATAATGCTAGTATTGTAAGTGAATAAAATACTTCCTTTTTCTTTTTATCAGATCATCAGTTCTAACTATGAAATGCTTCATGCCTTACATGAAGGTATACATATTTTTAAATTATTTTCTATTTTTCATTTAAATAGAATGTCTATCCATAGATAGTCAGTTTTCTGTGATAAACATTTGGGTAACATAGTCCTTTACTGCTTTTTCATCAAAAAAAAGGTCACATTTCATAGTAATAGAAACTGTTTCTTCAAAATGTCTGGTTAGGTGTTTTTTTTTTACTCTAAATTGCATAAACATCCAGGTCCACAAAACACCGAATGTTATTAAATAATGATTTACTGAGTATACAGTACCATAATCTTAAGCTTCAATGAACTGAGGCTTGTGAGAGATCACTGTCTTCATGGTCAGTTTTAGATGTAAGAGCTGAAACAATAAATAAATAGATTATTCTACATCTATTTATTTTTAAAGTCTTCTTGCCAGCTATTGTTGCTTTTACAACATGATACTTATGATGTGCTTTTTTTTGCCATTTAAAATGGAATGGGAAACAAAAATCCTGCATTCAAAGCTTTCTCTGGTTGTTGGTCTCAAGTATTTTGTTTACTGATGAAACAAAAAAATACAGTTGACTCACTGCAGTCAGTTACTTGTTCCCTTTCTTTGCATCTGCCTAGGTAAAATACCGAGAAGAATATGACAAGTTCAAAGCACTGTACACGATACCTAGAGGTGTTGAGGATGACCCCAATACAGCAAGGTGCCTGAGAGTTGGAAAGCTTAACATCGATGTAAGTGTTTGTTTTCTGATGTGTGTTTTCCTGATAAAACCATACTTATCTCAGAAGAGGCTACTCAAAGAATCCACATGCCTTTGTCCAGATACTACCTTTCCACATGCATTTGGTGGTGTTTAGAATTAGCTAAATTCTACAATACAACTATAAATGTTTTCCAAGCTTGTGACTCAACTGTCAAATTTCCTGCAGGGCTAAACCTTTAGTGTAATAGATTTATGTATAAAATCAGAGCGCTAGGGAGCCTACCTCCTTTTAATGCTCAAGTACAATGAAAATTTGACAAATCATATTTTATCACCCTTGTTAAGGTTCTCCAAATTGTTTTTATAACAGGCAAGATACAAACTTTAGACAGTCAAAGTGATTGCTTTCCCACTAACACTTTATGAAAATATAAATAATTTTGCTTCAAGTTTATCACCATTTAATGCTTCAGACTATTTGCCAGCATTATTAATGTACTGCTTTAACTCTGCAGCGTCTGTACAAGGAAACATATGAAAAGAATAAAGCCAAAGTCCACATTATTCCAGACATGGTAGACATCATTTCTGCTAAGGATGCACAGAAGAAAATCAGCGAAATTGATTACCGCACACGTCTCCATGAATGGATCTGTCTACCAGATCTTCAAGTCAACGCCCATGTTCGAAAAGTAACTGATCAGCTCAGTGATGTAAGTTCACAAATCATAGAATCATCAAATGGTTTGAGTTGGAAGGAACCTCAAAGATCATCTAGTTCCAACCCCCCTGCCATGGGCAGGGACACCTCCTGCTAGACCAGGTTGCTCAAGGCTCTATGAGTTGGTGGCTCACTTTTTTAAATGATTCTTGCACTTACATTTTGTTAGAGGAAATGATTTTGCAAAAACTTAGTTGGAGAACTCTGAAGCTACCACTTGAATCTGTTGTATTATGCACTGCTAAACAGCATCTGCATCGTGATTTCCAAACACTCAGTAGTAAGTACGTGGTTGAGATGTGACTCGGTGTGCCTAATTTCAGTGTTATCAGTGTAGACATTGGGTCATAACAATTACATAACATTACATACATAACATAACATTACAGTTCTCTCAGTTCAGCCACTCTGTCTGCAAATTGTTCTTTACTATTTGGTTGCATAAGCTATGGAAACTTGGGAAGTCTGAGAAAATTCTGATGGGGTGAAGCGTCTGTGCACTTGCCTTGCATAGGTCAGCCTAGGAGAAGGCCAGCAAACTGTCAGTAAATCATTGCACAGTGGGATATGCAAGTAGTTTGTTTTAATTTTTTTTTTTTTAATTTGTTGGCCAAGCAGAAACAGTGAAATTATTTAAATTCCAAGAGGATTTGCGTTGATTTTCTCAAACCAAAAAAAAAAGTCAAAATACCGTAACCTTACTTGCCGTCATTTGAAGGTTGTGTTTCAGGCTGATTTAGCAATAAGGGAGTGGATCTTAGTGGAAATCTTACACATTGCTTCTTTGCGCTGATACCTTAGGTGATATACAAGGATGATCTTAACTGGCTGAAAGGCATTGGCTGCTTTGTTTGGGACACTCCTGAAATTCTTCATGCCAAACATGCCTATGATCTTCGCAGTGATGTAAGTGGATACACTAACTTTAAGTCTTAGTTTTTTTCACTCCATTGTATTAAAAAGATGGATTAGCTTTGTTCTACTCTAGATGTAATCTGGAAAATGTTGTATATCCCTCTCTGCTGAGATATTTGTAAATTTTGCTGCTCTAGAAGAAGTAGATACCGTCAGATTATGTCCCATTCAGGAAAGCATTAAGCATATGTTTAAATACTTAGAATCATAGAATGGTTAGGTTGAAAGGGACCTTCCAACGTCATATAGTACAACCCCCGTGCAGTCAACAGGGACGTCTGCAACTAGAGCAGGTTGCTCAGAGCCCCATCAAGCCTGACCTTGAACGTCTACAGGGATGGGGCCTCCCTCTCCCTGGGCAACCTGTTCCAGTGTTCCACCACCCTTACAGTAAAGAATTTCCTCCAATATCTAATCTAAAGCTACCGTTCTCTAGTTTAAAGACAAGTTTACTTGTCTTCTTAAAACAGTAATTCTTCATTGGAACCTTTGAAGTAAAGCAGAAATGATCCAGAATTCATATTTTTTAAAAAAGTATTTTGATTATGATTTTATTATTTCTTTTCCCCCTCTCAAGATCTTATGATGCATAATTAGTTTGGGATTAAGCCATTAAAATGGGAGAATAACCATTCTGGTTTTGGGAATGTATGTTCCTTCATAAGTATGTTGGATATTTATCATAAGGTACATTTGCCTGTTCTATGAAAGAGTATCGACATTTCCTAATATTTCCTGATAAAACTTGTCAGCTGGCCTTATCGGGTGAGGTGCCATGTTCATTTATTCAGCCATAATTTCAGTACACTTTCTGTTTAAATTCTGGTTCACTAATAGAATAGTTCAGTTATAAAATAAATGGTAAATAGAATAATTTCAATTAACAATGCGTAGCCTTACTAATTAGAGCTCTTGAATTTCTCTCTGCAGATTAAGTACAAATCTAAGGCAGAAAAAATGAAGAATAAGTACAGCGTGGTTGTGGACACTCCTGTCTATGTCCAGAATGTCCTCAGTGGCTTGAATTCAAGTGAAGTAAGTGTTTGTATCACCTTTCACCCCGAATATTGCTTATGCTATTATCTCACAAGTTCTAGAAATGTGATTTTTAATTTTTTTTAATCATTTAATCATTGCTAGCTTTCTATAATTTATTCCTTTACTAAGATAGGAGAACACAATCACTAAAATCATTGATTGCCTGAACCCGAAAAACTTTCATCCAACTTTTTAGGAGAAATTCCTATATTATGCAAACAATACATACTTTGAGAGAACATTGCAATTATGTCTATCCTCTAACTGCCTTTTCTTTTTCTCAGAATGTCTATCGTAGTGAATATATGCACAATGTTAGAGGCAAAATGATTCCTACTGACAAAACAGTCGATTTGGAGCGGGCATATAATGCAAACAAAATACAGAGTGAAGTAAGTACAAAACTTTTGGGTCCATAGAGCTTCTGATAGTCAAAAAAGCAACTTCTGTAGAAGCTAATGTCTGTCTTTAGCTTTTCAGATTAAGCAGATTTCATTGCTCTAAAATGAAAGTGGGACAATGTCGTCATTTAAGCCACAGGGAAAATATTTTGCCAATTGCAATTAAGAACTTTCCAGTGCAGCTAATGAAGACTCTCCAATATCACAGCCAGGTGTCACAAACTCTTTTTCTCTCTTCTCTTGCAGAATTTGTATCGCTGGGCTGGTGTGAATGCTCTACCCACTGGATACAGCCTTCCCACAGATACCCCCAGCTTCCAGCATGCTAAACATGTCCAGTACATTGGCAGTGATGTAAGTAACATAACAAGTCCTTCTACAACCGGACTTGCAAGGAATATTTGATGCCCATCTTGTACGAGCACACAAGTGTTTGAGACAGTTATTTCTCAGATACAAGATTGCTTGTCAGAGAGCAACAAGAGTGGGGTAGTTCCATGGGGATGGCTGAGCCAGGAACTCAAGGTGACCATGACATAGGCAGCGACCTCATCATTCAGAGTGAAGTACCTGAATGGAGTGGGCAGAGCAGGGTCCCGAGAATAGATTGTATCAGCAGTCCCAGACAAGGGGAGGAACCCAGGCCAAGGTCAGTCCCAGGGTGTCCATTCAGAAGCTGCGGGAAACAGAACAGAGACTGGAGACAAGCTACCTACAACATAGGTCTAAGATAAATCCAGGGCTAGAGATGCGTTACCAATAACATATGACCAATGCCCATCCAGGAAATGAAGAAGGGATCATGGCTGAAGACAAATCCACTTGCAACATAGCTGAGGCAAGGGCTGATGTCCCACTCAGGGCAATTAAATCTTATTAGTGCGCTCAAGCCCCAGCACTGATAAAGTTTTCCTTAACAGAATTTGGATGTTACCAAACCTCATAATTATCTGAAGCAATTATTATCAAAATAGAGATCTCTTCAGGCAGATGTGAATACCTTATTAGATGCTACAGAAATTTAAAACATTATTAAACTTGGGCCACATTATTAAAAATAATGATGATGTGTAGTGCATTTAACTGATACAGCTATATCTCAGTTGTTTACCGCTAAAAATATGGCTCTTTATACTGCATAAATCAGTCAGAACAGTAATGTAAGTAGAATCATACTCAAATGTAATTTCTATATGTTTTTGTTCCTTTTTTCCACTTTATAGCTGAAATATAAAGAAGCCTATGAACACATGAAAGCTAAGGGCTATACTCTGGGACCTAAAGATGTCGGGTTTGAAAATGTGAAGAAAGTGAATCAAGTCATTAATGAGGTACAGTAAATATATGTATTTCCTTTCAGTTGTGTCTGTAGGTCTTTGAGGCTCTTAAGAGCAGTTTAGAAAAATGTCAATCAAGAATGGCAAGGGATCATTGATCCCTTCTTGGAGTTGGGCTGGATACCTTTTTAAAGTTGTTGACAACTTTAACCTTCCGTAATCTTGTAAAACTGTTACCATAACAAAATCCATTGCAGCCTCATTTTATTAACCAATCTGCTGCTACTTAATTAAAGTTGCATATAAACTCTTGTGTCTGTATGACATTGAGTCTCAATAGTTTTAGGTTTTATATAAATGTACTCCCTTCTTTGATCATTGGCTTTAATAGGATGAAAATTAAATATACGTATTTGCGTGTTTGTAGGATGAGTGTCTCAAATTCTCCATGTATTAGAGATATTGCTATCAAAATAATTGTGGAAATTCTTTGCCTGGTTAGAAAACAGTATGTTTGGTCCCTTTTCTGTGGTAGTTATGCAATGCCTAGCAAAAAAACCTGCCCTTAAAAGAAGCATGTACACTCTGCTAAACTTGCCATTTTAAATTTTAACATGTAGAATGCTGTCTCCTTTGATACAGAGGTTGTATCGGGCAACATACCACAAATACAAGGACAAGATTCATACCACTCCAGACACACCAGAAATCCGTCAAGTCAGAGCCACGCAGGAAGCTGTCAGTGATGTATGTGTCTTTCTAACATAAAAACTGGAAGAGATTTAGAATATTCAGCACAAACAAACATGTGAAATGCTATTTTTTCTTTATCTTTCAGCTGATCTACAAGTCAGATTTCTTTAAGATGCAGGGACACTTGATTTCCTTGCCTTACACTCCTCAGGTGTTGCACTGCCGCTATGTTGGGGACATCACAAGTGACGTAAGCAACTTCTGTTAAGATCTTTGAAAGCAACAGGCCTGATACTTTTATACTGAAGGTGGAATTTGGCTTCTATCATCTGCATTCTATTCTGTAATAGATAAATGCTTTGACACTGTGTTTAGGGACTTAATAATGAAATTATCCCAGAATTTAACTTAACAATTCTTCTTTTTCTAATTGCCTCATAGATTAAATATAAAGAGGATCTGAGGTGGTTGAAGGGCTTGGGTTGCTTCCTGTATGATACTCCTGATATGGTCCGTGCTCGTCACCTGCGTAAGCTTTGGGTAAGATTTTTCTTCTGAGAACCATGTATAATGACAATTGATTTCTTTACATGCATACTATGTACTTCCAGGAGGTTAAGTACATGACTTACAACAGAATTTCTTGCTATGCAGCTAGTTAGTTGTTTCAAAGCACTAGTAGGGTTACACTGTAAAATTTTCTTTACTACCAAGACTCATAAAAGCTTCCTAAGTGATACTGCTTTTCTTCTTCCAGTCTAATTATATATACA
The DNA here is from genome assembly GCA_033124195.1 of Coracias cyanogaster. NCBI lineage: Eukaryota > Metazoa > Chordata > Aves > Coraciiformes > Coraciidae > Coracias > Coracias cyanogaster. The sequence continues at coordinate 23,016 of JAVSBS010021925.1, forward strand.
CTGATACTGCGAAGAAGATGTGGCCTAAATACAACGTGGTATTGGATACTCCTGGATACAGAGCAGTTCAGGAGCTAAAAACTCACTTGAGTGAAGTAAGTTCTGTATTATTTTTGCACATCTTTGTTGGCTATAATTTTGCTTAGACTCTCTCACTGTTTCTTTCTGGAATACATGGGCTGTTGTAATTACATAGTTGTGACTGTTCAGCTGCTAAGTGAGCATATGTAACAGGAGAAATAATTCATGGATCTGTCCTTTTTCCAGCTGGTTTACAGAGCTGCAGGCAATGAGTTGAAGACAAAATACACTTCTGTCCTTGATACGCCTGACTTCTTAAGAGCCAAGGAGGGACAAAAGATACAGAGCCAGGTGAAAAATTTGTACTGATAAAAAAAATGATCAGGGAATCCTTCTTATTATACTTTTAAAATATAGCAAAATATTTCCAGGCTGTTTCAGACCAATGTAGAATTCCTAGAGAGGATGTTTAAAGTGATTGCTGCTCATTTTTAGGTGGCTATGAATTTTCCTGTTGACCATGGATGGACATGTTCAGCTTTGTCTATCTGAAATAAAGCATTGAACCCTAGTACAGTTCTGTTCCAGTTCTCTGAAGCTCTGACTTCATTGGAGGAACAGATATTTTTATCCATCTACACTTATTCATCCTCAGTTCTTTATTCATATAGTAGTTCATTATCTGACTTATTAGTTACAAATTTTGTGAAATTTTAAAATTTGCAGAACAAAATGAAGATACCATAACAAACAGAACTTATGGATGCTTTTATTTAAAGCTAGTTCTGGATGTAGGGCAAAGAGGTCATTAATGTCACGTGCATTGAACTTCTTGGTTTACGAGCATGTTACTGGAAGTTACCGAACATCAGGAGTAGGAACTGACATAATTCTGAAGAGGAAAGGGCACATGAATTTTTCCTGGGATAAATTGTGTGGTTACATATACGTGGTGATTTTACTGTTGTTTTTCAGAGAGATAAAGTAAAACTTACTTGAAATGTAATTTCTTATTGTTATTACTATACTTTTCTTCTTGCTGCAGTACTTGTACGTGGAACTTGCCACAAAAGAGAGACCCCATCATCATGCTGGAGGTCAGACTCCAGCCTTTACACATGCTAGGCATGTAAAGGACATGGTCAGTGAGGTAAGATTTGGGGGTTTTTTTGTTTGGTATCACTATGCTGAACGTTTAGAGATTTTATTTATCTAATTTTAGTGATAGTTTCAAAGCTCAAATCTCTTTACCCTTTATTTAGTTTACTATCTCTTATGCTTAAGTTCCACATTTCCTTTATAAGTTGTGGTAAAAGAGTACACTTTTAAAATATGTTTTAATATTTTACAAGATACGTGTTTCTAAGTGTTTGTTTGCAGAATCTGAGGTACACTAGTTCCAAGACCAAAGAAGACTGAGAAAGAACTGAGGAGCTGAGCTTGTTTCCCTGAAGTTTTATAGAAGCACGTTGCAGGAATGACTTTATGCACTCAGTGTAGCACCCCTGGGCATTAGCATAATACTAGATTAGCAAATTATTGATGAGATAACTTTTCCCTTTTGCTGTCTCCCTTAGAAAAAATATAAAACCCAGTATGAGAAGATGAAGGACAAATACACGCCTATCCCTGACACACCTGTCTTGATCAGAGCCAAGAGAGCCTACCTGAATGCCAGTGATGTATGTACTCCAGAGACACTTCCACTGCTGCTTTTTCTTGGTTTCTTTATAAAAAGAACACAAAAAAAGATCAATGGGGAACCAGCATGCAAAGCATAAAATATCTCAGTGTGGGTCATAAACTAGGCCGTCCCATTTGCATGTGTATTTCCACTTGATATTACGGAGATTATTAAGTTTTTGCTTGATGTCACTGTAATACTTCTCTTCATTTATTATAATTAATTTTCATTTTCCATTGCACTGAAATGTAGTCTTACAAAGAAAAAAAATTAGATTTAAAGCAATTTGCTTACACATGAGATCTCCAAAGAGTGCAGACTGGATTGATGCTGGAGCTGGAACAGAATACCCTTTATCAGATATTTTCATCTCAGTTTTGTTTTAGAACTAAACTTGTGTGTTACTGAGAATGTGCTCATTTTTTAATTTGGAAGCTGTGAGAAAAATTATCTGAGCTGCTGCACGTAACCTTATTAAGGTGAAATTGATTTTTTTCCTTCATGCATGGAAATACTGATTTGTGATTTAAGGCAGTCTGCTCCTTTCTGAGATTTTTGTTGTATCCTGAAAGGATATGTGCTGGACTAGTGTTTTGTTCTAGTGAATCATCTCCCTGCTCTCTTAAGAATGATTTTTAAATACTGCAAAGGGACACCCCACTTCTTTTGGACATCTTAATTTCTCCTCTGAGAAAGTATTTCTCCAAAGACTGGAATAATCTTCCTGCTTTCTTCTAGATCGGGACGTGGAAGAAAGGTTAAGTAGGTTTTCTATGCCCAAAGTGGCACTTCTGTTGTTCTAGAGAGTAGTCCTGCGATACATGGCTGTTTTTTCCTCAGTCTTCAGTCAGAAAGCGATTAGGATGAAATGTTTTAGTTGTACCAACTGGTTTCACCATAGGTCTCAGTCATATTGCTATTGACTGCAGGCAATTGCAGCTTCTTAAAATTATTCAGGGCTCACATTAGGATGTTGGACAGCAACATATCCCTGGATGTCATTCCTAAGCATTAGGAAATGTAACGAAAACAATTCCTGAGAGATAAATATATTCTTTTATATGTTACTTTTCTTATCAGTTGCGCTACAAAGAAACCTTTGAGAATACTAAGGGGAAATACCACACGGTGAAAGATGCTCTGGATATTGTCTATCATCGCAAGGTCACTGATGATATCAGCAGTGTATGTATACAAGGTTTTCATTCCTGATTAGTATTTGTTATTTATCGCTCTGTTTAAGTGTGTCAGATAATTAGAATAATATGATCAGCACTATTAATACTAACTTTTTTCCTTCTCTGGCATATTAAACCCTTGCTTGCATTTGTTGCTGCAAAGGTGAATGCAAGTTAATCTCATTTCCACTGGTTTAGTTCCGATGTTTCAGAAGAATGAATGTCTTGAAACCTCCTGATCTAGAGTGTTCTGTTCTCAAATTGGTTTACTTCATTCTTCAATTTTTTTAATAGGTGAAATACAAGGAAAATTATGTGAGCCAATTAGGAATCTGGAGATCGATCCCAGACCGCCCAGAGCATTTCCATCATCGTGCAGTCACAGATGCTATTAGTGATGTGAGTTCAAATAGTTCCTGGGTCTTGGAGGCTGAAAGTTGTAAGAACACTTCCAAAATGAAAACCAAGTCTTATTTCTTGAGAAAGGGAAGGCAGGTGAAATTTTTTAAGGGATTTACGCTTTTACCTGTCGGATCTGTAAAATGACAGAGCAAATCAGATGGCTGAAATTGCTGCCCATCACCTTTTGAAACTAATAGAACAGTCTTCATTTCAGTTATGTTTGCTTAAATTTGTTAACCCAATAATAACCTTTAATTTTACGTATCTGTACACATACAATAACACCTTAATTGTACAGGAATAAATGGTTTTTCATTCACACAGGAACTCCAGTAGCTAATGATAGATTAGGTCTTTGAATAGTCTGAATAATAATTAGGTATGTGAATAATCAGAGTCCATCAGAAAAGTGTGAGTAGGTGTAACTTATTTCATCAAGGAATAATAATGAATGTAGCTCTGTTTGCTACACCTTCTGTTGAGGTGCCATGTCAGCACTGATCAGCTACCACTTGGTGCTGCTTAAAGCTGAATCCTTTTACTTCTTTTCTGAAGGTCAAATACAAGGAAGACTTATCATGGCTCCGAGGCACTGGCTGTTATGCATGGGATACTCCAAGTTTTGTTCTGGCAGAGAAGAATAAGGTGCTCTACAGTGGGGTAAGTGAAACTGTATGAATTGTTGCTAAGTGTTTTTTTGATGTTTGCTTATATTGTAGATAAGTTTTTCACGGGGGAATCCATTTCTGACCTAGACATTGATATGAGTAACTCATGGTAGAACTTAATATATAGCATTTGAATTTTCAGTTCTTACTATAAAAGAAAACAGAGGCAAAATTATCTTTTACTTCTCCTCTGTTCTTTCCAAAGCTATCAGCTCCATAGTAATTTTTATACTGATTCTGTCTAGCTTTAAAATTATGAAGATTTGAAATTTCCATTGCTTTCTTGATGTGATAGTTCCATCCTGTCACTGTATGTGACAACTATTTTTTGTTTATAGATATGTTAAAAGTACATATGCAATAGCTCTACCATGTTTTTGCTAAAGAATATTTCTAAAATAATATTTTTATTGCCTTATCCTTCTTTGGATTAACATTGAAATTTTTTTGTGTGTTTGGTTTTGTTCTCCAGTGTAAGTACAAGGAGCTATTTGAGAAGACTAAGTCTAATTTTAAGTATGTAGCTGACTCTCCAATTAATGAGCATTTTAGATATGCAACTCAGTTGATGGATGGGGTAAGTGTTAAAGATTTCTGTAGAGTCTTATACTGAAGTAGAGTGTGTATGTTAATACCAAGCTGAAGACTGATCTTCCGCATGAAATTGTAAATAAATCAAAATATATTCAGTCTTAAGGTCAGACTAAAATAATGAAAGACAAGGCTGTTCTTATTGTCTGCCTGAGTATTAGTACAGGGCAGGTTTAAAGTGCCTAAAAAGTTAAATCCTGACTCCTGTTCCAATACTTTGTCATTACAAAGAAACGCTTCCTTTGCTGACAGGTAAATAAATGCTATCTTAAATAATAGAGCTTGCTTAGTAGCACTGATTGTCAATTATCACGTGAAAAAAGTATAGAGAGAATCACAATTGCTTTCCTGGAACACTGGAGAAAAACTTCAGCAGTGTTAGGAAGATTGTATTATGTCTGAAGTTACCATAGCTCTGTTTATTTCATAGCATTATAGAATCATAGAATGGTTTGGGTTGGAAGGGACCTTAAAGATCATCTAGAGATGGGCAGAGACACCTCTCACTAGACCAGGTTGCTTAAAGCCCCATCCAACCTAGTCTTGAGCAGTTTGTTACAGAAGATTATTAATATTCAGTCTTCTCATTGTTCAGTAGAGCAAAGAAGGAAGATCTTAGTATGAAAGATATAAATGAGTAAAATTTTAGTAGCGGGTCTCCATACATTGAAATGAACTTGCCTAAATGTCTTCTGTTATGTAAGTAATGTTCTTTTTGGTGAGGGATTATAGTTTTTGCTTACAAAACATATAATGATAATATAACATTTTATTTTACCCTTGCATCTCATGGTGTTCTCTTTTTACTCACATCAAGAATCTATGCAGAGTTGCAGAGTTGCTCTTACAGTTACTTTTCAGAAGAAAGCAAGTCATAAAATGGCTTATCGAAGAGTGGCAGGGATAAAATATCGGCATCCTTCAGTTGTATATTGGTCCTTCCAGTGAAATTTAGAAATGTGTTTACTATTTGGAAATACTGTCTCTCTGTGTTTTTCTTTTTAATACATTATTTTTCTCTTTCGGCTATGAACTTCTGTCCTGGCTTTAATAGTCCATGTAAAGAGGTTTCAATGATCTCTTTGTGTCTTCACACTCTCTTAATTTATTACACTGTATTATGCTATTCTGAGCAGAAATTGTATAAAGCTGCCTATGAGAAGCTCAAAGATAGGTACAGCGTTATTGTGGATGATCCTAAGAACCTCCTGGCCAAGTGGGGGACTACACTGAGCAGTCAGGTACTGTAGGAGCACCAGCCAGTGCTGCCAGAAAGTGCCTGGTTCGCTCACAGCTACTCTGCCTGCGTGACATGTCATGATACAGCGAGTGGTCCCACAGGGCTCGCCTGTGATGTGCTGTTTTAGCTCAGTTGATCAGACAGTCTTTGTTTTGCCACCCAAAAAGAATTCTTGCTTTTTGAGTGAGCTAATCTCTACTGTATGTACTGTATGAAAGGAAATACACTTTCATATGTTGTGCATCAATTGACATCAGAAATCTAATGCCTCTTGAAGTCATTGGAGAGGTTTTTAAAAAATGCATGTTGTATCATGCATTTGTTCATTGCCTCTCTTTTAATGACCTCTGCAAACATTATTTTCTTACTCATTACTCAAGCGACAGTGATGTATTGGGTTTTTGAGTGCCCTCGCCTTCATCTATAATTTACTCTTATCTCCCAGAAAATATTTTCACTATTTCATTACTGGGATATTATGCAAATTCTTAATACATCCTCTTGACATTCTTAATTCTATAGATGTAAGTTGTATGCACAGCTGAATGAATACATATAGTACCTTGCCTAAATCTCTCCACTCTCAAAGTGTCTGGGATCTAGAGCTGTGTTGCTGTTTATGGTGTTCACAAGTCTCTTTTGTGCTTCATTGCCATTTGCATGAACAGAAAAAATATAAATCCTTTGCCAAGATGCTCCTGCAACAAGGATGTAATGAATTTCTGAGGCCAGATATGCTGACAGCACTCTACAACACATACTTATGGAGCCAGGTAATAAGAAGAACTGCTGCTGTAGGAGACATTAAACATACAATATAGCTGCTTATATTTCTAATACTTAATGCTTAGGAGTTCTCTACATTTCTACGGATATCAGACTCCAGAGTTTTGTTGATGTGCTTAATGCCAGCTAGGATAAAATATTTTTGAAAACAAAATACTGGAACAGTATTTCCTGTAATTTGAACTTCACTCAGCTCAGGCTGATTTTGCCTCCATTTTCTCCTTTCATTATGAATAATTGTATATATACTTCTATATAATGTTTCGCATACTTACATAAAGAGCAAATTTCCATACATTTAAGATGTTGTATGTTAGCTGTTCCTGACACTTTCCTAACCAAATTCTCATGTTTTCTTTAATCTGGATTCCAGCATATATATTTTGGTTCTACCAGTTGGGTGAAAATGTGGCTTATTAAATAACTGATACAAATTTATTTCTGCTCCAAAATTACAGCTCCTAGCAGTAACCTTACTCTTGTCAATGGTAAAAATGATTCCTGACAGGGCCAGGTGAACCCAGCGTATAATATTGAAATTATAAACTGGAAATACAACAGTAGAGAACAATTACACAAGAGGGAGAGGGGTGTTCTTTGTTACTGTTAGCACAGTTCATAAAATTCTTCAGTAATAAGGTACTGAAGGTCTTTACTTGACATTTTTGTTCAATTTATCTGTATTATTTAATTAAAAACTCCTTGCAGGTAAGTTTGAGTATATTTGAAGAAAAAAAGCATCACACTGTGTGACCTGCATGTTCATCTGAGTTGATTTCTCCGAGTTGATTTCATGTTATGAATTGTTGTTTGTATATAATTTTTATATTTTGTCTGTCATAATCCTGTTTCAAAAACACGATTTTCTTTTCTGATGCACGATAGAGCATGAAAGTTCTTTCTGAAAAATATGTTCTATCCTCTTCCACCTGCCCTCAGGCTGTCTACAATGAATTATCATTCTTACAGTCTGTTCTCAGTAATTCTGTGAAAGCAGGTTTAGAGGCCTGCGTAGGGCAAGAGGATCTTTAAGAAATAAATTACCAAGACAGAAATTCTGCTATCAAAGCCTTTAAAATAGCCTGGAATTTTTATATATTCAGTGGATACATAGCATCTCTTCTGCTATGTAAGATATTTTACATTTCTCTTCATTTGATGAATATTTTAAAATGAGATATTGTCCAGTTATGAATTTTTAGAGTTACTGATCTGCTGAGATAGCTTTTATAGCTCAGGCATGGAGATTTAGGATAAAGTGAAGCTTTTATGCTCAGTGAAATAAATGTTAAATTAATCACAGAAATAGACAGCCTTTGGGGCAAATAAGAGGTTTGCAAAGTTAGACTCATTGTGCATGTTCAGCTTTCATTGGCTTTGGTGGAAAGATTTTGCTATTTGGTGCATGAATCACAGAATCATCTACTGAATATGTCTTGTCTTGTTTAGTGTGGTTAACATACAGTCTTTCCCAAACATCAGGTCCAATACAAAAAGGATTATGAAAAGAAGAAAGGCAAGTATACGATGGTTGTGGATACTCCAGAACACTTAAGGACTACAAAAGTCAACAAGCAGATTAGTGATGTAAGTGTGGTCAGGTCCTTTCAAATCTACCTCCTCCTCTGAATTCATAGAATCATAGAATGTTTTGGGTTGGGAGGGACCTCAAAGATCATCTAGTTCCAACCCCCTTGTCATGGGCAGGGACACCTCTCACTAGACCAGGTTGCTCAAAACCCTGCCCAACCTGGCCTTGAACATTCCAGGGATGGAGCATCCACAGCTTACCTGGAAAACCTGTGTCAGTGTCTGTTCCAAAGGTCCAATTCTGACCTTTAGGGTGGGATAATTAAGAATATGGCATTTTGAGTAGTCCATTATACACTAAGTTTTTTCAATTGACACCAACAATGTCAAGAAATAACATCATCTATATTTTTTATCTTCAGATTATTTACAAGTTGGAATATAACAAAGCAAAGCCTAAAGGCTATACTACGATCCATGATACACCTATGTTGTTGCATGTGCGCAAGGTGAAGGACAGAATAAGTGATGTAAGTAAATTAGCCTTGTTCGTGGTATCAGAAACCACATAATTAACTTTTTACATTGAGATGCAACACTTTAAACTCATATGTAACACTGTCATTTGAAAAATAGCTTCTTGTTAGAGTGTATTGGTTTTGTTTGCATGTAAAACTCCATATGTACTTAGTGCTTTTTCAGCAAACACAATAGAGTATGGAAGTATTCCAGAAGTCTTTTTGTGTAACATTCTTCTGTAGGTCTTGGAACATTTTGGCTGGGGTAGAGAATCCCTCACCAGTAACAAAAGTTATGAGACAAAACTGGTATCTAACTAAAGCATGGATTTAGGGAGTTTTTCTGAGTTTTATTCCTCTATTGGTTAGTGGCTTTTGTAGCACCTTGAATAAGATATTTAATACAATATGGTGTTTATTAATTCCATATTACATATAGTGAATATGTCAGGTAAATATTCTGATCTAAAATAAATATGTTTTGATTATGGGGCAATGGAAGACTGAAGAGAAGAGAGAAAGGAAGTTGAAGTGGATAGAATAATATCATAGGATTTGGGAGTCGTGGTTCTAATTCCTGCTTCTACCCTAGGCTTTCTCTCTGTATTATTGCTCCTTAGATATCTGTAGATAAAATGGGGCTATTTCTGTAATTCTATATAGTACTGTGAGAATAAGTAACAAGGAAGACATTCAGATGCTGCATCTATATAATGAGTATATATCGGAGAAAAAATTCCTGTATTATCTAGATACTAGCGTGGATCATTGAGACAAAGATGTTCACATGCGATCTGTGAATTGAACTGCGAGCTGAATTTCAGATTCTGTAAATGAATTTTCAGAAAATGTTGAATGCGCCTATCAGAAGATGCTTCTTTAAAGCATTTCTGTTCGACAGAGAATTACTGTTCACGTGTAGGTTTTGTTATGTCTTAGTCTGTGCTTCATGGTGAGTTATCCTTGCTACGTTTTCTATTTAAAAGAACTGCTTCTGAAGAGGAGCCTTCTTTCAGGCAGATGGCTGATACCAAGTTTTATTGCTATAATTTATTTTCCTCCTTTTATCATGACAGGAGCAATTTTTAATATTATATTTTTCATACTTTGATGCTTTTCTTGTTGATGATGGTATTACTTTTGTAAATATTTCTTATATTTGTCTTTTTTTAGCTAAAATACAAAGAAGTGTATGAGAGGAATAAATCTCACTGCAATGTCAAAGTTGATTCTGTTCATATTAAGACTCCAAGGCATACGTACAAGCTGAACAGCAATGTGAGTTCAATTTTATTAATACTTTAATTTTATTATGGATAGTGTTTGGGACTGGCAATGGAGACCATAAGAAATTGTTTTCAGTTCCTTTGAATTTTTTTTGAGCCTGCAAATTGCTTCTAATTCTTATGCTGCTTGAATAAAATAGATTTTAATTTATTTCACCTCAAAGTGCTCACTCTTGCAAGTTGTCCTTGAGGTCACTCGAGGTCCTTGTGTGTCACACATCTACTGTTCCACTAGTTCCCCTCTGGTTTCCTGACAGAGACATAACTGTCCCAGAAATTCTGCGTGATGATGTCCTTGAACATAAAGTAAGCACTTCATGGGAAGCTCTCCTGTGATTTCTAGTATTGGTGGCCTAGCATTCACTTCAGTAAGAAAGGAACTGAAACCACTCATTTTCCAAGTCATGGCATCTTTTCAGTCATTCATATTGCTTTCTCCATGTAGCAGTAGGAAAACTAGAATAAATGGACTCTCACTGGATTGCACATGATCCAAAGGAAAGCCCTAGCCTTATGTGGATGCACTTTTTCTTAAAGACTCCACTATCAGTAATTGGTACATACCAAAAGAGAATTTAGAGAGGACATTCATGTGGTTGTAAAGTACACAACTTCTAATTAACTGCTTTTTTGTTCTTGTTGTTTCACTCTAAACAGCTGGATTATAAGAAGAAATATGAAGCAGCCAAGGCCCATTGGCACTGGATTGCCGATAGGCCTGACTTTGTTCAAGCAGCTAAGTCATCTCTGCAACAGAGTGATGTAAGAAAATCAGAACAAACTGAACACTCCCTTTCCCCACATCTCATGTTCAGAATAAAAAAAAAAAAATTGTAGAAGACCTGAAACTCTTTTCTCTTCTCTTTTTTTTTTTTTTTTTCTCCCTGCAGTATGAATACAAACTGGACCGAGAATTCCTAAAGGGATGCAAACTCTCTGTCACAGATGATAAAAACACAGTATTGGCCTTAAATAATGCCATCTTGGCAAGTGACGTAAGTACCTGAATACTCACTTTTTTGTTCTACTAGAACTTTGCTTACTACATAAAGTCCGTTATTGAAAATATGATTGGATTAAGAATGAGGCTTTGAAAAGTCTTACTTCATTATTTGACTTGACTTGTTTATTTCATTAACAAATTGGCAAACTTGGAATAAATTTCATCTTGTAAATGTCACTGGACTAGATCATGGATTGAGTAAATATTCAAAGTTAACATTGCCTGAACACCTCTAGACCCTTAGAGATATCTCTGCATTCCTGTTATTGAAATGAAAAGTACTATCTGAAGAAAACAACAAAAAAAAGCTGCAGGTATAACTTGTGTATAACACAAAGTATCTTTAAGTAAGAGCTATAGGAGTATATAGACCAGAATGAATTTATTCTGGTAAACCTAAAAATGCGAGATTTTTTGCTAACTTTCATGAAACAACAAGCAGGCACAAATACTAATTTCTTTTTTAATTGCCACAAGACAAGATACCCCTTGCTTAAAATGATATCTTTTCTCCCTGCTAGATAAAATACAAAGAGAAGCACAACAAAGCTCGAGGAACGTACCATGTTGTTCCAGATACACCTCAGATCCTCCTGGCTAAGAATGTCAGCTCTCTGGTATCTGAGGTAAACCACCGGAGAGTTATTTGTTCATTTTAAGTACAGCTTTTTAATCTGGAGGTGTGGGTGGCAGGGACGGGGCTTGCATTGCTGGTTTTTCACCGATTTTTTGTGTGTGTGTGCTTTCAGAACAAATACAAAGAACACAGCAAGAAGCAGCTTCCACATGGATCCTATACAACCCTGCCAGAAACACGGGACACTGTTCATGTGAAGGAGGTGACCAAGAACGTCAGTGAGGTAAGTAACTATTGTGATAATGATTTATGGTGAGATTATCACCTATAATTTGTTGTTGACTGTTGCTGCATGTTTTTGTTGCAACATAGTCAGAATCTCTTTGTTAAATGTCCAAGGAGTCAGAAAAGATTAATTCCTACCAGAATGAGACTTTAACAAAGAGCTATGCACATTTCATTGGGAATCTGTTGAAATGCTCTGGAGGAAAGAGGCGGACTGGAGTGCTAGTGGGTGTCCTTCATTGAGATTTTATTTTTCACAGAACACAGTTTAAGCACAACTCATTATCTCCAAATAGCAAGCTTTTGTAATCTGAAGTGCAAATTATGACAAACAAGCTGGGGACTGTACATTTTGAGACTGAGGAGACTGCAATTTATCTGTCTTAACAGTTTCATTTAACTTATTTCCAAGTTTCAGTAGCATTTACCTCCATGTGAGATTAAAACATCACACACGGCCCTTTTTGCTTTTAACAGACAAACTATAAGAAGAAGTTTGTGAAGGAGAAAGGCAAGTCTAATTATTCTGTCATGCTGGAGCCTCCTGATGTGAAACATGCCATGGAAGTTGCTAAAAATCAGAGTACAGTAAGTTTGTCGTGTCATTTCATGAATTAAGTAGCTTGTGTAAGCAAATTCAATCAAAGTCAGCTGGCAGAAAAGTTTGCATACTTCTAGATTTCCTCCCAGCCTCCATGTTCAAGTGTAATTTTGAAAGATAAAGATGTGAATATTTACAGATGTAAAATTGCCCTGAAATAAAGGATTTCTTCGAAAATCATATTTCTCTTTAATCACATAGTAGGATTTAGAGTTATCTAGTGCAAACCACATGTAGTAATTTTTTTATGCCTTCAAATACAGACAGAATTGCACATGCTTATTTCTTAATTTGTAGACAGCTTGCAAAAACAGATTCCCAAATCCATTCCTTGTGAAATTTTTTTAAAAACCAAAACAAAACACATGCACTTTCCCAGCAGCATTGCTGTGTCCTCATTAGGTATATCCTCATAAACCTCACTTATTTTCTTTCCTCTGTCTATCACCATGCATTAGGTTGAATACAAGAAAGATGCCAAGTCAAAGCTCCACTACACACCTATAGCAGATCGACCAGATATTAAGAAAGCAACTCAGGCTGCCAAATTAATTAGTGATGTAAGTGTTTTGTAAGTCTTCTGTGTAATCCTTTAGCAGTAATTTTACTATTCAAAGCAGTGTCAGTAAAATAATTAAAAGCAAATGTCACCACACTAAACTGTACTCTTTTATTTTCTTTATTAGATTGAATATAAAAAGCGTGGAGAAGCTGGCATTGGTGTAACCATGCTGGGACGTCCAGATATTGAACTGGCAAAGCAGGTGTCCAAGTTAACTAGCCAGGTAATAATAAAGTTGGTGCAGCTTTGAAGCAGTGAAAGAAATGAGACATGATATCAACTTATAGAGTAATACAAATATTACAGCTGAAGTTATTGTTACGTTTAGGGGATAAGGGAATGTGTTGAAGTAAAAATTAAATTTCAATGCAAGGTATTCCTTTGTTAAATAAGCATTTCTACTGACTTAGTAAATGTCAGTAATGAAGGTGCAGAATCTTCTTAAAATGGTGCTGTGATGTGACAAGGTCTTTTAAATACTTAGGCTGAAATATTAGATGTGTTTTCTTTTTTAACCTTTCTGGGTATTGGCTTTAAAAGAAGCAGCCTTTTGCCTAACTCTTATTATCCATCCCTGATGAGGTGGACCTTCTGTTTCTTTCAGCCACTTTCTTTCTACTTTGTACCTTTAAAAGAATCTTCTGTTTTGAAGTTAATATATAAATAGAAGCTTGCTTACTTTTATACAACAGTCATGTTCTCTAATCATTCTGAAGCATATGCTTGCTATTTTCTCTGACAATTTTTCCTCCAGGACCTCAGTTCAGCTTCATTCTTTCTCACCACGTCATGCTTTAATCCTGTAATTGTTTCATTTCTGATCTTGCTTTCTTGCTACATGTTATAGGCAGAATACCTCAAACGACATATGAGAGGGCATGGAGCTGCATCTTATGATACCCCATGGATGAGAACCTTTAAGAAAGCTAATATGCTAAGTAGTCATGTAAGATAACTTGAAGTGACACATCTGGGAATGCAATTTTTATGCATCTGTCTCTTGCTTGTGTATTATCTTAAATTCCAAGCTGTTAAAGGGTTTATGATGCACCACTTGTGCTGAATATTTTTGTGTCAATGGTGTTGAATGTGGCCAAACTCATGAGACTGCTCAGTTAGATGTGACCTTTTTTTTTTTTTCCCTCTGGAAAGGCAGTGCATGAGAATTCGATGTGTGTGGAATTTGTCTGTTTCAGAAACACCATGTGAAGCTTGAAATGTTGTTATGCCCATCATAATGGTTTTGGAACTTCTGATTATTTTAATGGAAGTTTCTGATGCAATGTGAAAACTCACCTTTTTCACCCCCAAAAAAGTAAAAACAGACATGTAAGCTTGAGCTGGTTTTCCTGAAACTGTGCAAAATATGGAAATGTGTGTATATGTCAATCCCAAATAATAATGCTGATAACTTCCAGTGACCACTCATACAATATGTGAGGCATTCACACTAAAACTTCATTTTAACTGTTCAAACTTCTATTTAAACTTCATTTAAACTATTCTGTTTCCATTGTGCTGGAATGGTATAATGGAAGCAAAATATACGTGTCAGCCCCGGAGCCTCTGAGAAGTGTACACTGTAGTGATTTGAGGGCACATAGCTGCTTATACTTCTTGCCATCTGTCTTTATTCTGTGTCTAGTCATGACTGCTGCATGTAACTGTGGCATGTTTGAATGTCAGCCGCTGTGTTTGTCAGGACAACCAAGAATCTTTTCCGTAGAACCAAGGATTCTTAAACTGAACAATGAAACTACAAGAAAAAGAAGAAACTACATTTGTTCCCATTCAGTGATGATAAGATCCTTCTTCATGTTTTTGCTCCAATGCTACCTGATTCTCCTCTTACTCTTATAAACAAGCTTTGATGAGATTATTTTAATTCTGAGAGATTAACTATTGTAGAGGCAGTAAGGGAGCAAAGAATAATTGGCATAATCTTTAACTTTCTTTTTCTCTTAGATATTTCTTCTCTTAAACATCTTTATGAAGTATTATGTCCATTTTGCTTGCTTGCCTATTTTTAGCTGCATTTCGTCTGCCTGTCTGGCATCTTGCTTTTAATTTTGTGTAGATCTTCCAACAGCATTTCTTTTGGTCTTAAAAAAGTGAACTCTTTGGCGTGATGGTCTGATCTTGATCATATCTGCATAGCTTGCAAAACTTAACAGATTCTAGTATACTTCTGCTTGGTTTTAATTTTGTGGGGTTAGAACCAATACTGATGCCTTGATGTCAAAAATGTTAATATTTCTTGTTTTATTACAGTAGCAATATAATTTGTAGATTTGCCCGTTACACTGTGTTTTATCTGAATGTTGGCATGTTTTGCAAAGCAAAAGAGCAACAGTGGTAACCAGCATGAGCAGTACAGTTCTATATGGACAAGAATATGACAGTGAATTCAAAGTGTAAAATGTGATTGTTCTGCATTCAATCAGCTTTCTTTTTTTATTAATATAAATTTATCTCTTCACCTTTCTGTAATTATTCTGTAAAACTCTGTAGCATGAGTCAGCTGTGCCTCAACTTAGTTCTTGAGTATTTTATTTCAGTTTTCAGATAGGTTTTTCTTGGAAGATACTTTGTTTTTTTTTCTTTTTCTGAAGAACCATTTAATCCTTTTCCTCATCAGCCACAGTCCTATATTTTCTGCATGCTTTTTAGAAGTGTTATTGTGGTCCTGAACTAGATCAAATTAGTTCAGAAAGACTGATGACATTGTTCAGTTCTTCTTCGCTAGACCATGGATGGGGCTTACTAGCTTATTTGGTATAAAATATGTCCAAGGAAATGTGGATTGGTAAACAGAAAGAAATGATGCCTCGCTTGTTTCCAGACCAGGCAGAACACTACTACAGGAAAAACATGACAAATCTGCAGAATTTTTCTACTGAAGTTTACTCTAATACTCTAATGGTGATGAGCATAACATTAACTATCGGATCCATTTAGATAAGCCAGAACATAATCTTTAATACTGTGCTTTTTTTTCTTGCACTCTTCAGTAACCCTTCTGAAACAATTTCATACATCTCTGATAGCAAAAAAAAAAAAAAAAGAAAGAAAACATCAATTTTTTATGTGGTGAGGTATTGGCCTTCAGCTACACCTGTAGCAGCAGGATGGGACAGGTCATGATGCATGATGCATGAAGGACTTGCTCTCATTTAAGTCATTAGCAAAACTCTCATTCCTATCACTAGTTCTGTGTCGCCAGCGTAAGTCTGCGGGATTTTTGTGGCTTATGTCACTATGGTTTACCTTGCTGATGCTATTGTGGTTTGGAATTGTTACTAGGCCTCTTGCGTAATCTAATTCCTAGTAAATAATTGTATCACTCTTCTGTTTGTCATCATTAGCATCCTTCTTCCTGATTTAAACAGACCACAATATGTGTATAATAGTATATATTAAAGTATTTTATATGTTGCCATCTTCCAGGCTCGCGTGGCTTGAGGTGGTTTTCAAAGCGCATATTTCTGCAAGAAGTACCTAAAAGTTCTTTTAAACACTCTTCATACTTGTACCGGTTTTTGTCACTTTGTGAAATAGGGGATCTTTTATCTACGCACAGTTCCCATCAAGTGAAAAATTCTTCATCTCTGAGGGTCAGAATTTAGCCGTATTCTGTCAGCCTAATCCTCTTGACTGTCTCTTATTTTTACAATGTGGAGATATAACCTGGTCACTGAGTGAAAAATTGCAAGTGGTATTTTGTAAATGCAGATGTAGATTTTTCTTTCCACATTAGGTGATCTTTAAAGTTGCCTTTATTCCAGTGGGTCCCTTCAAGTTACATCGTTTTTGTTCTTCTGCTTACCTGGCTGGTTTTTTTTTTATTATTTATTTTAGGTGAAATACAAGGAGAATTTTGCCAAAGAGATGGGTAAAAAACCAAAGTATGATTTAAAGGAGGCTAAGATCTACAAGACCATGAAAGATGCTCACAACATGGCTAGTGAGGTATGTTTACTTATACGTCTTCCTTAGGGAAATTAAGTTTAAAATTTCTTTACCAAACACCCCTTTTATGTTATTAATACAGTCAACATCACATATTTTAGTAGCAGTCTCCTTTCCTAATGTCATTTATCTTTTCTTACCTGCAGGTGAAATACAAGGCAGATTTAAAGAAGCTTCATAAACCTGTCACAGACATGTCCGAGTCACTGCTCATGAACCACGTCCTAAGTACAAGCCAGCTCGCCAGTTCTGTAAGCTCATTAACTAAGCCCAGATCCATTTCATTATTCCATTACTATTGATTCCATTCCAAACTGATCTCTGCTAGCTCCTCCTGTAACAATTACTCTCTTCCTTATTCATGGGACATCACCTGGTAGTGATCTCTTCCTCTACTTCCTAATGATTGGTTCCTAGTTAACTAGCAACTTTACCACACTTACCCTCTGGGAAGTGGAATCTTTATTAGCTGTACAGCTGCTAATATTTTAAATCCTCTAATAATTTTTTGATGGATTGAGTCTTTATTACATTTTAACTGATTGCATTACACTAACAAATACCATTTTCTTCTTTTTTTTTTTTACTTTTTTTCTTTACTGCTTACTATATATAATTTTTTTTGCCTGTTTTTTTTATTTCATGTTTGTTTAACATCCCCTTCTTGTTAGATGTACAGAGTCATGCCTAACAAAATAATTGATTATTTTATTGAGAAAAGCCAAAATTCATTATTGCCTGGTATAGCCTTTTCATGTATCCACTGTGGTTTTTTCTTTCTTTTTTTAATCTTGAAAAAATTGTTGCAATCAAAATGTTCAAAAAAAGGATAACTATTCAACAACCTCTGTGATATCTGATACTGGGCATTAAACTTCTTGCTTTTTGTTTTGCTTTTTGTATTTCTAATTTCTCTTTGATGTTCCATTGAAGTGTTGCTTTGATTGGACCTAAGAAGTAAATTTGCTGAGGGATTTTTTTTTTTATTGAGATGATTTTTGACACATTCCCTTCAGTACCAGTACAAGAAGCAATATGAGAAGAGTAAGGGTCACTACCATGTGGTGCCAGATAATCTTGAACAGGTTCATCTAAGGGAGGCATCAGAACTACAGAGCCACGTAAGTAGGCCGTGCGTTTCTCATTAACCCCACTCACTGACACCAGTCTCCATCACAGAAGTTAACCTGGCAAATTCTCCAGTATATAACAATCCCTGTGCCTATCTGCTTTATAAACACCTAAGTAAACAAGTCAATGAGAAATATTTGCAAGCTTAGAACACATAGAAAATGTCTGTATGATTTCTTCATTCTAGAGTAGATCTCAAAGTGACTTAATGTCTGTTGTATATGGATCTTTTTACACAGTATAATACATTTATCAGTCTGATTTCATCTGTAGAAAGAAGGGCCTGGTAATCACAGAAACTGGAAATGCAAATAAGAAGGGTTGTTGCTGGCAGTATATTTTCAACTGCTTTATGCATTCTAGCCTCAAGTGATACAAAGGAGAGTTCTGCCATTCTTTTTCTGCATCCAAAATTTCTTTAACCAAAACAATACATGCTGTTGCTATTAAATGTCTGAGACTTTTTTTTTCCCTCTGCAATACAACAAATGGTGAATCATTCCAGAGAAATTCATACTCTGATTTGGTCCCTAATCCCCTCTATTTCAAGTTCTATTTCAAGATGTAACGCATTAGAGAAATTACTGTTAGAAGACAAAAGACCATAGTTATTGTCTTGCTGCATGGCATGGAAAAGCAAAAAGTTTACAGAGCAAAGGGTTATGAGAAAATGATTGTTAATCAGTTTGCAGTTACAGTTTTTAAGTCACTATTTGTTGCCCCAGTTTGAGATCAGGATCTGTCTCAGCCGAAGACACCGCATTACGTCATGCAGCAGTCTGGAAATGGATGGCCTAAAGGCTGGATACTATAACATAAAGCAAGAATATCTTCATCCTTATGGTCATTTTACTTCCTGGACACTCACACACAGAATAATTTAGCAAGTGGTTATAAACTGCATCTTTACAAAGCCCTACCACTAAACTCCAGGAATCCATTAACTGGCTGAACTCAGCCTGGGTCTTGAGCACTCTGAGGGCCTTCAAGTTAGCTTTTTACAGCTACCTGTCTTGCTTCTCATGACCAGTGAATTATTGAAATCTGAACTGATCCTGCTTAGTCTCTGCTACAGGAAATAAATCAGTAGAATGTTAGGCCACTGACTTTCTGATTTTGTGTTTTATGGTCAGTAATATGGATTTCAGGAAGGCAAACAGTATTAGACTTTTTTTACTACAGACCTGTTGTCCAAAGTAGGCACATACTAGTTGATGAATTGTTTCTTTGACTATTTAGGAGGCTAACTTTTTTTCTTCTCTTCTCAGGTGAAATACAAGGAAAAGTATGAGAAGGAAAAAGGAAAACCTATGTTGGACTTTGAAACTCCAACATACCTTACTGCAAAGGAATCTCAGCTCATGCAGAGTGAGGTATGGTTAAAATCAATGCTGAGAGACTGAAAAACTTTAGAATTTATTTTTTATACTTGAACTTTCACAGGGATATAGACAGGAAATTCTCCTTGCGTCTTGTGCATGATGATAGACTGAAAAATTGTAGCTATATCATGTTTCTTTACATCAGTTGTGAAATACTACATTAAAAATTTATGAAGCTTTCCCATGTCACAATTAAGTGTATATTACCTGTCATTTTTCATCAAGAAGTCATCAGTAAATGAAGCTTAAACACGTCTTCAAGTCTTTAGAAGAAAAGTAATATGAAATACATTTCACTTAAACTTTTGCAACACAGGTATAGTATGTGTGTCGGTTATCATAGTCCACAGAAGATACGCTGGTTATTCTCTTCACCTCAGAACTCTCTTTTTGAGAAACCCATTTATTTCCTGTTTCTGTCTGCAGTCACGGTGTTCACTGACTTGGTATTCTATTTCTTCAAGCAGTTCTTCTCGGTTTCTTTGAATAATCATCTTGTTCTGTCACAGATGAAAGCTTATACGTGACAAAAAACAGTTGTATAAGGCCGTTAGTCATTATCTTCGAGTGATTCCATTGAATGTTTTCTTTGCATATACAAATAAGTAGAAAAAGATTTTTTTAAAAAGGCAGGGTCAGGTCATATTTCCGTTGAAAACAATGAGCTGTTTCATGGGCTTTAGTAGAAACAGGATTTATTGTTTTAGGTGCCCACAGCATTGACTCTAGGAGATTGTCGTGACATTAATACCAACCCATTGCTCCATCCTCCCAGCAGGTCTTCACATAATTAAAAATAATGTAATAAATATTTGCTATTTTGCTTTTTTTCTTCTTACTCTCATTAGAAAGAATATAAGAAGGACTTTGAAGAGTCCATTAAGGGCAGGAACCTTACTGGCTTGGAGATTACACCATCCTTATTACATGTCAAATACGCAACCAAAATAGCAAGCGAGGTAGCGGTTCTTCTGTGCTTATTTCCTCTGTCAAGTTAAATAATTCCACTAAGTATCCTCAGCAGCATTTCTTCTTCACCACTTTATTTTTCCTAACCATTCACATTAAGCATGTTTACATATCTTTTGTGTTGTGATCTAATTTGTCGTGGACATTTATCTCATTGTTTGTTAACTATATTCACATTTATGGAATCCCTTTGACACTCATCAGCCTAACTGTTCCATAGCGGGGTTTATATGTGTGTGCCTTTGCGATTTATCTTCAACAATAACTACTCTATTCTGTTGCAGTGGTTCTTATACAACCCTATAAAATATTCTTTGTTGTTTTAAAAAATTATTTTTTTGCAATTTTTTTTTAATTATTATTATTTTTTATTTTTGCAACAAAGTTGTAGAGCATAGAACTCTCCTCAGCCTGGCTTTGCAGTTTTCATTTTCTTTCTTCTGCAGAAAGAGTACAGGAAAGATCTGGAGGAAGGTGTCAAAGGTAAAGGCCTAACAGCCTTAGAGGAGACTCCAGACATGTTAAGAGCGAAGAATGCAACTCAAATCCTGAATGAGGTATGGCAAAATCTAATTGGAAAATACCTGAGTGGATGGAACAGCCTGCAAGTGATAAATGCCTATGGCTGTATAACACTAGTATGAACTTCAGCATTCCATAGAAACTCTTGAGTAAAGAGAGAGAAGGCATGTGTATGAGTGAGTAAAGATAAAACTGTGAGCCTGAACTTTTAATTGAGCTCCTCTCTGGCGTTGTAGCTATTGTCAGGAATATAGATGGGAAATGGTGCTGTGATCACTAGTCGGATCAGTCAAGGGAAGCATGCTGTGCAGCAAAGAGCTCTTCTTGAGTGCTCTGTGCTTGATGAGTGAGTCAGAAACACCAGCCCTGCCCCGGAACAGTTCCCCCTGCCCGGGGCTGATGCCCACTTGGCAGCTGCAGGACTGATGGCCAAGGAAGTCTCTATTTTGATGGAGAGTGGTGGCCAGCAGATCATCAGGATGCAAACCTAACATTATTTACATGGTGGATTGGTATAATAGACATTTCATAGTGATTGTTTTCACAGAATAAGATGAGATATTTTAGGAGCCTTAACATTATCAGGTTGAAAGCTGAAAAAAGTAACTTTACTGATGATTTAAGATTACCTATGATTTTGCTTCTTAACAAAATAATTTTAAGATAAGCATTCTTACTGGAAACAGCATTTTGTACTTAGTAGTGCAGAGTTTTTGAGTTATTCAAAGAGCCTGTATTTATTTACCAAAGTATGACAGATGTATTCAGCTAAGTTCAGCAGAGTTGGCATAGAGAGACGTGAATTATACCAATCTATACAAAATAAATCTTTTAGACCTTAGTGGAAGATCTCTTTGGGATGAGTGGCTGCTGTGATGCTGAGTTTTTAGGGAGGGTATCGATTCCAAGGGTCTAAAACGTCACACCTGACCTTTTTTGGACATGCTCAGTGTGTAACGTCCATGATCACTCTTCACTACCACACGCAGCTCATACACTGCTCTCTCTGTGTACAGCTTCTGTACAAGTTACTGTTTTGCACCGATTGCTGATTGCCTAAAGGAACATACACTTTGAGATAACTAGAGTGAAAAGGAAGAGTGACCTTAATGCAAATGACCTTAATACACCTCAGTAGTGTGCTCTGTTTCCTGCTGGAGTAGGGCTATTTGTTGTCAAGATTTAACTCATAAATTACACACTTTGATGATGACATTTATGTGTTTAATTCTGAGTCTGTATTAGTAGTATTCCTGGTTTGTGGTGTGCTCATGAAACTATCTGAAGCTACTAAAGGTGTTGCATTCACACTAACAAAGTTTACTGTTTTATTCTACAGAAAGAGTACAAAAAAGCCTTGGAATTAGAAATCCGAGGAAAAGGTCTGACAGAACTGGCTTTGGAGACACCAGATTTTGTGAGAGCAAAGAATGCCACTGACATTGCCAGCCAGGTCTGTGTGGCTATCTCATCTATCACATTTGATCTCTTCTTTAAAGGAAAATTTATTAACTTTTTCTGATTAAACCAAATGAGAATTACTGCCAGTATATGATTAAGGTACCTAAATAAATGTGAGCTTTCCCCAACAGATCAAGTACAAACAACTAGCAGAAATGGAGAAAGCCAACTATACCAGTGTTGTCGATACTCCTGAGATTATTCATGCCCAGCAGGTCAAGGACCTTTCAAGCCAGGTATCTTGAGTGAAGCCATTTAATCACTGTTCATGTGGGAAACTCAAGTGGATGCTAATACATCTAAGAAACTGCCTGTCACAACATTCAAGAGATCCACCAGAAAAACCTATTTTTCTAGAGCTGTTATGTGGCATCTCTTACTCTGAAATTCCATTTCAGTATTGAAATTAATTTATTTTATAAAATGAAACAATTTCTATTGCTTCTGCAATAATAAAGCTAATTTTGTTCTAAGTAGGTTTAGCTTAATTTTCCTACTTCTTAATAACCTAATGTTTACAATAAATCTTACACAGGGGCATAATCTGAATTTATAACACAAAAGCACTCACATTTCCATAAAGATGGGCTTAGCAATATGTAATGCTAGACTGTTTCTTACTGCTTTTGTGTTAATGGCATATATTTTGTCTTTTCATCAGAAAAAGTATAAGGAAGAGGCAGAAAGGACCATGCCACACTACGTGCCTGTAGCAGACACACCAGAAATGCAGCGAGTCCGGGAGAATCAAAAGAACTTCAGCACAGTACGTACATAAATGATAATCACGATTACTGTCAAATAATAAAACACATTCAGCTTTCTTTCATTTAGTAAGGTCCTGATAATCCCAACCAGGCTGCCGTTATATCCTTGGGGATCTGCAGTTAGAGGATCCACTCTGTTTGCAGCAGCACACTTGTGTGTTACGCAGGGAACCAAAATGATTCTGGTTTTCTTGAAAAAAAAACTTTTGACAATTCCTTTGCAAGCAATAGAGAATTATACCTACAGAAGTTGCCTATTGTTGTCCATGGGACTGCATGCAAGCCTGGATGGTCAGTAGCGGAACTCCACAGCCTGACCTGAAATCTTTAACTTTCACTGTTGAGACGTAATTTTTTTAGCTACAATCTGGCACCTTTCAAGATTTTTCAATGAATCCAGTTAAGGATCTCCTATTGCTAATTTAAATGATAATGTAACTGTGGTACATCTTTATATCCCTAATGGCAGTGTTAAAACTACCTCCTTATAAGGTGTACTTGAATATATTTTTTTTCTGAATAAAACTCTGCAAGTAAATTTTTATGGCATAGAGTCAACATTTGACATTTTACTTCTCTTCAACAGCTTCAGTACCAGTGGGACCTACAGAACAGTAAAGGAAAAGTTACAGTTGTACAAGATACACCAGAAATGCTGCGTGTGAAAGAGAACCAGAAGAATTTCAGCTCGGTATAGTTATTTTCTGTTTTCAGTTCTCATTCCAAAAAGTGCAGTTTAATGTGTTTAATGTGTTTAATAAAATAACTAGTTTTGGCTCTTATCTTACAGGTACTTATGTTCTTGATCTTCTCAAACGTGTATAAGACTTTTTCAAACAAACTAATTTTATTCTAAGTAGATTTAGCTGGGTTTTGCTACCTCTTTTTATCTATTGTTATTTTTGTGGAGTGCCCTGATTGCACTTTCACGTGTACGTAGCTGTGACATAGTTAAACACTCAATCCTGTACTGAAATAGGTATTACCAGTATCTTTTGTCCTGTTACCATGTAAGTTGCATGTTCTTGTTGTGTTGTAACTGTCATCATGATCCTCCCAGCTGGCTTTCAGCCTCCACTGTTGTCTGCAAATCACTATCAGGAGCCTGCATTCACTCTCTAGAGGAAATACTGTTGTGTTTTGTATGCTTAACCTTGTTGTCTTCATTCTAAATATTAAGATTTTATATAAAGAAGATACTGGACCTGGAACTACTATTGAAAAGACACCAGAGATGCAGAGAGTTAAACGAACTCAGGATGCAATCAGCTCGGTACAAAAAAATTGATTTTTAATACTCTACTAGTGCCAATACAAGTTGAAATAATATTTCCCGCCCCCTTTTAATTTCTTTACATTTTGCTAACAGTGGTTTGGCAGTAATGCATCCAGCTAAGGGTTACTTTCTGAAAGTTTTTCCTTCTTCTTGCTACTTAACAGTAATCTTTCTAATGATTAACATTCAATTTATTACTCACAATCCATTTCTAAAACATGAAAACTCATGTCATCATTTTAATCTCATCCCAACACAGTTTATTTAGCACAGAGTCAAAGAATCATTAGATTGGAAGGGACCCCTTGAGATCAACTCCTTCAACCCTCCTGATAGAACAGGTTCACCTATAGCAGGTTGCCCAGGATCACATCCGGCCAAGTTTTGAATATCTTAAAGGATGAAGACTCCACAACCCCTCTGAGCAACCTGTTCCAGTGTCTGACCACCCCCACAGTAAAAAAAAAAAAAAAAAAAGTTTTCCTGTATTCGGATGGAATTTTGAGGGGTTTTAATTTGTGCCCATTGCCCCTTGTCCTATCACTGTGCACTACTGAGAAGAATGGATCCCTGTCTTCATTCCTTCTTACTGGGTAATTATACATGTCAATAAGTCCCCCGTGAGCCTACTCTTCTCCAGACTGAGGAGTCCCAGCTCTCTAAGCCTCTTCTCATATCCTGTCTCTTACTCGTCTTTGTGGCCCTGCACTGGACTTGCTCCAGTAAGTCCGTATCTTTCTTGTACTGGTGATCATAAAACTGGACACAGAACTCCACGTATGACCTCACCATGGCTGAGTAGAGGGGGAGGAGAACCTCCCTTCTCCTGCTGGCAATGTCCTCTTTAATGCAGCCAAGGATGCTGTTGACCTTTGTCATGAGGGTGCATTGCTGGCTTATGCTCAGCTTGTTGTCCACCTGGTCCAGAGGATCCTTCTTTGCAAGGCTGCTTCCCAAACGGTTGGCCACCAGCACGTACCCCAGCCTGGGGTTATTCCTGCCCAGTTGCAGAACTCTCAGCAACCTCTCAGCCCATTTCTCCAGCCTGTCAAGCCCCTCCGGGTACAACACAACCCTTGAGTGTATCAAGCCAATCCTCCCAGGTTTGTGCCTACAGTCTTGCTGATGGTGTGCTCTGTCCCAGCATCCAGGTCACAGTATTGGCCCCAGTCGGGACCCCTGGGGTGCACCACTGGTGACCTGCCTCCAACCAGTCCTTGTGCCACTGATCTCAATGCTCTGGGCCTGGCTGTTCAGCCAGTTTTCAGTCCATGTCACTGTGCTCTTACTAACCCATGCTCTGTTGGCTTGTCTGTGAGGATGCCAGGGCAAAGAGTGTCCAAAGCCTTGCTAAAGCATGTCTTGTAAAGCTTTTCTTTTGTATAAAAAATGCTAAAGCTGTGAAATTGGAATAATTGTAGATGTCGCTTTCCTTTTGAAATCTGCAAATATGTTTCTTGCTTTTCTTGAATACTGACATCACTTTCATATAGACGTTACCAGCATTTCAGCTGCTTATTTAACATAGTGTTAAATATGTTCTTGTGAAATGTTATTCTTTTTTTTTGGTTACACTACAGTAGAAATGCAAATAGCACTGATACTGATGTTGTATGATGACTCTCACATTTGAATATGATAGATTTTTATCCAAATTTCTAATTTTTTTAAAAATTCAGATTTGGATTTTTAATCCAAAATCCTTCTTTCATTGGTAGAAAGACCAAATGGTATCGGGTTCAAAGGTATTTACAACTACTTTTAGCAAACCCTTTAAGTGGAGTGCTCTTCACAGTGGCATCTCATCACTAGCTAATTTACCCTTTGGCAGACTCCTTGTAAAGATCATAGAATGGTTTGGGTTGGAAGGGACCCCAAAGCTCGTCTAGTTCCAACCCCCCTGCCTTGGGCAGGGACACCTTCTGCTAGACCAGGTTGCACAAGGCCCCATCCAGCCTGGCCTTGAACACCTCCAGGGAGGGAGCCCCCAAGATACTGGGAAGACTTTAACAGCAGCTATCTGCTCAGGTTGAAGCCAATGAAGTCTTCTCAATTTTCAGTCTCCACAAGATTGGGATAATGCTCTTTATATATCCACAGATTAATCTGGGCACCTTTTTCAATGCCATTAGGCTAAAAATCTTAGAAATTATTTTATGTTTCTATTATCACCTTTTTTTTTTTTTTTCAACTATGTAAGAAACCTTGAAATGGTTCAGTTTCTGTAAATCAGGGAGTTTGTTCTCACTGAAATTAAGCTCCTGGGAGATGTTAGATACCCAAATTTTAAGCTTCATTTGAAAAATTGAGGCTCAAAGAAGACTCTGCTTTTTTTTTTTTTACCTTCAGCCAAGTTGTTGTTGAAGTGCTTTGTGGAAGTGCGGCAGAATTATCTATTAGATAACTCTAATAGAAGGTGCCTTGATGATTTCCTTCTATCAGAATATATTTAATTACCTGAGGTTTGAATGAGTTTGTAAAGGACCAACATTTCTTTCTTCCTGTAACTTCTTACACACGTGTCAGCTGTGTTCTAATGCCAATCCTTGTACTTTTTCCTAATGTCTGTGCCTTTGTAGATCAAGTACAAGGAGAGTATTGGAAAAGGGACTCCAATTCCTGATCTTCCAGAGGTGAAGCGTGTCAAGGAGACACAGAAGCACATCAGTTCGGTAATGGCCCATATTTTCTCTTTCCCTGTACACTCACAGCACCCATATAATGAGCATCTTATGATCCTGATTTTATAAGCACTGTTTCCCTTTTGAGCTGTTTGATACTCACATGCTTTACAGCTCACTTTTGCACAATCAGGTTGGTTTTTTTAAATAATTCATTTTTTCTAACTTTTTATGTATGTTTTCCCTTGCTGTGATTGCTTTATTTTTGTATTTTTTCATTCTTTCAATGACATTAAGCAGTGATTTTTTATTTTTTTTTTGCTGTTAGTTTGTTTCATTGCAAATATTTTACTAGTTGAAAGGAGAACCATGAATGCATTTGTAATGTATTTCTACATGCTTAGGATTTAAACTAACCCAGGCATCTCCTCTGCAACTCTTCATGAAAAATGCAATTTTTAAAAATCAAGCAATCACGGGTTAAGTTAAACCTAATAATACATAAGCTAAAACTATTTGTTTTTCTTTCTAGAGACCTAAACCAAAGTAAAATAGTAGTGTTCCAAACAGTCTCAGAGATCAACATGAAATAGAGCCCATAACTAAGTATTTTTGTATTAAACATACAAGGTTTATAACCCATAAACAGTTCAACTTTTTGTTAACACTATTAAAAAAACCCTCCAGAAATGCTGACTGCCTGAAAAGTAATACTATTAGATTTCCTAAACTAAGATGAAAAGCAAAATACACCTACCAGGTGCCTATAAACCAGGTAAATTGTCTATCCAGATGTACTGTGACTGTTGTGGAAGGAATATGATCTTCTTACCTTGCTGGGTGCTTATGTTCTGCAGGTGTTGTACAAAGAGGACCTAGGGACAGGTATCCCAATCCCTGTCACTCCAGAAATAGAGAGAGTCAAACGCAATCAAGAACACATTAGCTCGGTATTTAAAAACAATCATTATAAAAACATATTTTTGCATAACATCCTAACGTGTAATCTGTTTTCCTCCAATGGTTTGGAATCTCACCTTGCTCCCATCTTTTCCCTGGCAGTATTTTTAACTTATTTATATTCCACTTGGTTTTGCTTTTGGTTTTTTTGGTTTGGTTGGTTTTTTTTTTCTGGTGGTTTACAGCTTCACTTGCTTTTCTTTTAAGAACCAACACTGGAAGTGAGCTGTGAAGTTAAGGTGGTGTTTTTCTTCATGTTTGTTTTATTTTAACCCTTTATCCTCTAGCATCTGTAGCCATATATTTACAGAACCTCTTCCTTAACCTCTTCCTTAATATTTGCCTCTAGAACAAGTGTGAAATTAATTAAAAAGCAATCCTAATGCTAAACATAACTCACAAAATAGATATATAATGTTTTTGCCTGTGTTGAGCGTTTGGGGTTTTTTTGTGGAAACTTTCTTGTACCTTGCAGGTGTTATACAAAGAGGGCCTAGGGACTGGCATCCCAACATCGCTTACTCCAGAGATGGAGAGAGTCAAACGTAATCAAGAGAACATTAGCTCGGTATTGCCAAATAAAACAAAACCTACCATTTCAAATGCAAATCAAATCCATTTAACTCCTCCATATTAAATTTTCCTTTCAATTCTTTGTTGAACTTTGAACAACCCTTTCTTAAATCACTAAAATCCTGCCAGCATCCTTATATTTCAATTTTTTACTCAGTCTAACTTAGTTGTCATCAAATTGTTCCAGCCATGAGATTTTAACCTCATTGACTTCAAGCAGTTAAGCACCCCCTTGTTTTTGTTCCCAGTGAAATAGCAGTAGTCTGAGTGATGTCCTTCTCCATAACAAAGTCAATCCTTCCATCAGCCTCCAGACTCACCACACTGTTTGCACTGCAAATGAAGAACTCTTAACACTTCCTGAAGCAAAGCAAGCTGATGGAACGAGTGTATGCTGTCTCTTTTCCTGGTATTGGGTGCCTTCTGCTGTCCTGCAGGTCTTTAAGAAAAGCTGGGTGGCATCCCCATATCATTGCAATGTGACCAAAATGACAAAAATTGCATATATAAGGGAAATATTACTGTAGTGATGAGTTTCTATATAAGTTGTTTGTACTCCTAACACATTCCAGTCAAATGAGTATTATGTCATAATTTTCACAGAATCATAGAATCAATAAAGTTGGAAAAGACCTGTAAGATCATCAAGTCCAACCATCAACCCAATACTACCATGTGCTGAAGTGCCACATCTACGTTTTCTTCTGTATTTCTAATTAGAGCAGTTTACAACTAATTTTGAGTCACTCTGACCCAATTCAGACATAATCTGAAGTCAGGACTGAATTTCTGATCTGTCAACAGGACAATTCAGAGAAGCAGCTCTTGGTAAACATTTAGCTCCATTCTACTGTCTCTGAGGCCACCGCAGCTCTCTCTTTATGCTGGTGAGCCTCTCTAGAAACCTTAGTGGCAAAGCTCCTCATGCAAGAGCTTTTATTTGAGTGAGAAAACCCCTTTGCAAAGAGTATTCAGGTAACTTTTCCCAAGCTCTGCCTCACACCACTCCCTCAGGTCTTGCTGGCATTATTTCTGTGCACCCAGGTGAGATGACAGCAAACCTCGTGGTGATATTAGCTGATTATTTTCATCTGCTTTTTTTTTTTTTGCTAGCCTCTGAAGAAGGCTGAAAAAACACTTTTTCATACTTTGAAGTTTGACTATATTAAACCCTTATTTTCTCTCTCTCTCTCCTCCTTGTCCTCCCTTTTCCTTTCCTTTTTTTTTATTTGTTAATACTTCCCTGTTGCCACACAGGTGATGTACAAAGAGGGGCTGGGCATTGGAACCCCAGTGCCTGTCACTCCTGAGATGGAGAGGGTCAAACGCAATCAAGAAATCTTTAGCTCGGTATTTCTTTTCTTGTCATTTAAAAAGCAAAAAACTTCCCTATGACTGTTGAACACCTGTAAATTTTCCACTCTCCCTCATTAACTTATAAAGACAGAAATGTCCCCTTCCTGCTGTTAAATTTAGTCGGTTATATTTTATGTACTTATTTTTAAAATATATCTTAATAATCATAACACTTGATGCTTCCTGTCCTTTGAAGCTTTTTTTTTTGGTGAAGCTTATAATATTTTGCAGTTTTAGAAAATGCTGATTGTTTTTTATATTTGCTTAGTTCCATTCCTCTAATGCTTTATTATTCTGTTGAAGCATATGTAGGAATTAGGATGCAATATTTCTAGCTTCCTCTGAATTTATCACAATTCTTAACTGGTTTATACTTCCTAATTTTTCCTGCTTTCTAGTATATTTCATGGGCATAAAAATTGCGTGTGTTACCTCCATCAAAGGTTGTGGGGTTTTTTTGTTCTTAACTGTTTTTAAACTCCCATGTTGCCATATAGGTGTTGTACAAAGAGGATCTGGGGACAGGAACCCCAACCCCTGTCACTCCCGAGATTGAAAGAGTCAAACGCAATCAAGAAAACTTTAGCTCGGTATTTTCTTTTTAATTTGCAAAGCAGCAGTTTCCCTTTTTAATCTCTTTTGAAATAATTTTAACACCAAAAAATACTATTGTATTTCCCTGTAATTAATTTACACAAAAAAAGAATATCCCATTCCCCATGTTTTGATATATTTTTCCTCTATAATTGTTACTTACTTTGTTTTGATTAGATCATCCTACTAATGATAACTGTAAGATTCCATGTTGCCATCTTTCTTTTCACTCTGAACTTTTTTTTTTTTTCCTTTAATATCTGCTTTCCCTTTTGTTAATCACTTCAATCCTTGGTTGTTGGGTTTTCCCTTGGTTTTACCCCATGTAAAACCTGAACTATTTATTGCCTGTGGAAGTGACCTCGGTGTAACAGTGCTCTGAAACATGCCAGTGTAACCTACTGTGATGTTTGTGGGATGGATAAATGAAACAGAATTGGTTTCTTTGTTCCTTCTGCATTGTATTTGATACCTTCTTCCTTTAGAATGTCTTCAATATTGTTGCACAGGCAGTGGCCAGGATCTCCAGCGGGTAGAAACTGCTCTAGATAGGTTGGTTGGTAGCACAGGTTTGCAGGGTACAAAAAAAGTAGCACCGTTAGGATGTTTCTCGGGGTAAGCGTCACGTTGGCTGGGAGAGCACTAGTCATTATATTTTCTCAGGTACCATTTTCATACACGTGCCTGTATTATGATCACATCTCTCTATCCTTCCTCTAACATGGAAACAAAGACTCTTTGGTGACAGACTCTGGACAAGAAGTAGTGTTTCACTCAGGGAATGGATGACTCTTTGATGGGCTGTGCGACTACAGAAAATTAGGACCTAGTCCACCAATGGCTCAAGTATGGTCAGGAAAAGGTTTACCCCACTGCTGCCAAGAAGTCAATAATATACTTCATAATCATTTATGTAAGACTTTAATCTTTTAATTAGTCACGGTTTTAAATGTCCACCTTGAGAAGCACCTCAGCTAGCCAGGCAGGTATTTCTGGCATTGCTAGAAGCCATATCATTGCGTCAGTGTTTTAACTCCAAGAGTTTTAAACTAGTTTTTTTATTCTGATGGATTTTTTTAATCCCTATGTGAACCTCTTGTGTTCTGCCTGTTCTCTCAGCAAACAGACTGTTACTGTTGTTTGCTTGTTCATTTTCCTTCTTTTAATACAGCCATGTTACCCCACAGGTGTTGTACAAAGAGGATCTGGGGACAGGAACTCCAACCCCTGTCACTCCCGAGATTGAAAGAGTTAAACGCAATCAAGAAAACTTTAGCTCGGTATCTTTTAATTTGAAAAGCAGAAAATTCCCTTTTAATCTATTCTTTTAAAATACTTTTAACACACAAAAATATTCTTATTCCCCTATAATCAACTTACACAAAAAAAAGTAATATCCTGGTCCCTTTGAGATTCTTTTTCCTCCATAATTGTTACTTACGTTATCCTGGTTCCTCTTTTTTATTATATAATCTTAATAATAACTTTAAATTCTACCTTTCTTTTGAGGCTGATAGTATTTTAACTTTTTTTTTTCCTCTTAAAAGACACCCTGTTTTCCTTTTCTTAGTCACAGCAATCCTTAGTCCTGTTTTATGTGGTGGTTGTTTTACTTTTTCCCCAATCTTACTTACTTTATATACGAGAACTAAACTCCTCAGCGCCTGATACAACCTGTGGAAATGACCTTGGCATAACAGTGCTCTAATACACGCCAGTGTAACCCACTCTGATGTTTATGGGGTGGGTAAATGAATCAGGCTGGTTCCTTTGTTCCTTTTGTGTTGTATTTGATACTCTTCGTCTTTGGGACACCTTTAAAGGTCTGTTGTCACACAGAGAGTTTGTCTGTATAGCTTCTGAGAAGCCAACAAGATCTTGTAGCTTTGAGCCAAGAGGCTTTGCAGAGTCTGACTGTTCAGCTGTATCGTGTTGAGGAGCATTTTAATTTTCCAGTTTTATTCCAAGCTCTGGCTCAGAGCACCTTTGAAAAGCATTTTCTGTGTTTTCTGTTATTGGCTTGTTCCTTTTTTCTTCTTTTAATGTAGCCATGTTACCCCACAGGTGTTGTACAAAGAGGATCTGGGGACAGGAACCCCAATACCTGTCACTCCTGAGGTTGAGAGAGTCAAACGCAATCAAGAACACATTAGCTCGGTATTTTGTGGAGGAACAGACAAATTCCCTTTAACTCCACTTAAATGGCACTTTTTTAACCTGTATTAAAAATGAACAATTCCACTCCTTGCTTCCATGTAATCAACTTATATAAACCTTTCTTCTTCACTGTACTATATTTGCCAGCGTTCCTAACCTAACACTTCTCCATATATGTAATTATTTACATGATCCTAAATATTTTTAACCATTTTTCTCCCTGTTCCACCTTCTTTTTTCTTTTGTGTGTGTGTTTCCTTAAATCCTATTGGTTTCCTGTTTTAATGCTGTTATCATGGAAGAGGGAGGGTCTGACTTTCTAGCAGGCTTCAGTGGTAGTCTCAAAGCTGCTTTCCACCCTGAAAATGTATCTGAGGCTTCTGTGCTGGATTTGTCGCATCTGCTGGGATTAAGCCATAAACTCTTTGCCTTCAGCTCCTCACGGGTGCAATCCCAGCCTCCTTGCTTCCGGGGGTAGTTTTTAGGGCGCATTAAAGCAGGCTGACCTCCAGCAGACTCAAATATTTCATGTTGGATATAATTATTATTGAGCTGTGATTCTGGTTTTGGCTGCTTCTTGTTACCACACAGGTGTTGTACAAGGAGAATGTGGGGACGGGAACCCCAACCCCTGTCACTCCAGAGATGGAGAGGGTCAAACGCAATCAAGAAATCTGTAGCTCGGTACTTTGCTAAGAAAAAAAAAAATTCCCTTTAACTCTATTTAAAAGAAGATTTTAACAGTTTTAATAAATGGACGTTGTAACACTAAATAACACCAACCTAAAGCAGTTTACAGACATAATAACTTTGTACTCGTGGTTTACAGTGGTGACTTTAACTTGTTACAGTTTTCATTGGTTTTTAAGAGTGATTTTAATGCTCTATTTTAATCCTAAAAATGCTTAACACATTCCACTCATTTTCTCTGCAGTGCTGACAGCCTTTCTTTAAAAAAAAATTGTAATGAATATATGCATAACATCCTCAGCCCTGTGGTATTTTTGTGCTCTCGTTTCTGTAGTGCTTACACTATTTATTGCAAGGGATTCTGTTGTTATAAAGCCAGTGTGGCAAACCCTACTACTCTAGAGAAATGTTGCTAAGAACCCTCTTTAAAAATACTTAATACCTAGGCCCTGAGGGAATAAACAGGAGGAGAAAATGCAGTATGTTCTATGTGTCTGTGGACAGCTTTTTATTGATTGTTGCTCTCTTTGGCTCCTTTCTTATGTCTCATAGGTGTTGTATAAAGAAAACATAGGGAAAGCAACCCCAACCCCTGTCACTCCTGAGATGGAAAGAGTCAAACGCAATCAAGAAATCATTAGCTCGGTATTTTTCACAGGAAACCAGTTCCTGAAGATCTGAATGGAGTGTTTAACATGACTGTAGCAGCTCCGTCATCCAGGCTTTCTAACTTTACAGAACATGTAGCATAAACCTCCTACCTCCATGCTTACAAACAACTCATGGTATCTTCTACTTAACACTGAGGCAGGGCTTTGCTAGAAAAGGTTTGGCCTTTTTTTTGGATGGATGGATATTGTTCCTCTGCCATTTTTTTAACCCTTCCTTACTACAAGCGTGTGTTGATTCCACACAGGGGCCATTCCTACATCTGTGTAGATTAATGGCAAAGCTGCTGTTGCTTCTTTTGGGCACATCATTGTGCCCTAAGTCTAACCCTTTCTAAAGCTGTATTTTATGTTGGTTTGATTTTGGTTTCTTTGTTGGTTTTCTTTCGTTGGTGGTGCCTTTTTAATGACATTTGGATACTCCCTTGTATCCTGTAGGTTTTGTACAAAGAAAATGTGGGGAAAGTGACCCCAACACCAATTACTCCAGAGATGGAGAGAGTCAAACGCAATCAAGAAATCATTAGCTCGGTACCTTCAAATAGATATCTTTCTTTTCTCCCTTTGTGCTTCTATCTTACTAAAGTAACATTCTAACTCCCTACTGAAAGTTGATTTTAATTTTTCAAAATATATATTTTGTTTCTGCAAATTAATCGCTCTTCTTCTAAAATAAACTTACTTTAGGGTTAACAGTCTGATCCAGAAATTTAGGCCTTTTCTACAACACTGTTTTTGTACCTCTGGGCTCTATCCAGGCCATATTAAGAGCTTAGCATCCTTTAGTGAAGATACTCAGGTTTTTCTCCCATAATCAGTGTTTAAGCTTTCACTGGCTTTTCAGGTGTATCTGACTTGAAGTGACAAACAGACAAAGAAGAAACCCAACTATCCTTTAAATGGAACAACCCAAAAGGAACAAGACTGTTCCTGCTCTGGGTGGCATATCAGCGATGGCTTTTAGGTGGCCTCATGGACTGGGGAGAGGTGTAAGTTTAATGGTGCAGCAATACCAGGCACCCATCCTTGACACCCTTCTTTATTTAGCTGCCCAGTGTCAGTGTGGCAACAAAACCCCCTCCTTCCTCCCAAAAATGTCACAAATTGCTTCAAGTAACAGATAAAACAGAAATAAAGCATTTCTTAAATAGGTCTCCAGGGCCACAGGCAGCTTCCCCAGGCCTAGGGAGCTGTCATCGTCGTCGTAGCTGGATAGAGCCCATCTTGATTAACCAGAAAAATAACAAATTACAGATTATTTTTCTTACTCTTCCTTACAGCAGTAGATGTTTGGCTTTCTGTGCAGTGCTGCATCTCGTAATCAGCCGTGACTTTATTGAAATTTGATAACAACGTAATAATTTGTGTTCAGATCCTTTTGATTTGGGGGTGGTTTTTTTTTTTTAAGATACCGGATACATCTTCTGTATCCTGCAGGTGTTGTACAAAGAAAACTTGGGGCGAGCAACCCCGACTCCTGTCACTCCAGAGATGGAGAGAGTCAAACGCAATCAAGAACACATTAGCTCGGTATTGTCTGGAAGAAGTAAAGGGGAAGTGATAGAGCACTTCTTTTTAATAACGTTGGTCTGCCTGGTTTTATTTAACCCTCTAATTTTTTTCGCTCCAGTTTTGAAAATAATCTCTTAAAATTATTGTCTTTAAAAGATTTTTCTTTTGTTAATTAACTTTTTAATACTCTATTTCCTCTGACCTTCATTTTTCTTTTGTAATGGGTGGTGTTCAGTCTAAACCCAGTAACATTACGGGTTTTTGATTTGTACATTCATGACTTTGAGTTACTTTGTGATCTGTAGGTGGTTTACAAAGAAGGCTTAGGGAAGGCAACCCCCACACCGGTCACTCCAGAGATGGAGCGAGTCAAACGCAATCAAGAACACATTAGCTCGGTACTAAAAGAAGAGAGACGACCACCTAATACTAAAAATAACCACTCTGAATGAAAACTTCACTTCTAATTTAGCCTTATTTTCTCAGTTTTCCTTAGTTTTGCCTACTTTCCCCATTGACTTTTTACCTTTTGCTCTAGCAAATAACTTTCTAGATGCTTTGTTTCCTGAGATCTTTTTCCACCCCTGCAGTGATTATTATGGCTTAAACAATAACACCGTAGACAGCACGAGCCTTGAGTTGTTCCAGGCTGATCTGTGGACACCTTTTTTTGTACGCTGCAGGTTCTGTACAAGGAACAGCTGGCAAAAGGAACTCCAACACCACTGACTCCAGAGATGGAGAGAGCGAAACGCAATCAGGAAAACATCAGCTCGGTATGTTCAAGTCAGCTAATGAATGAAAATAGATTAAAAAGTAACATTTGAATCCATGAATCAACAGTGCCGAGGTTAACATAACTACCTCACTACCCACTTTGGAGGTATGAAGTAACCACGCTTCCTATTTATTGCTTCCTATTTATTACTTCCTTTCTCCTTTCTGCTGCAATTTAGTATTTCCTTCTGTGTGATTAACTGCTTTAGTTTGTTTTTTTCTTTGTTGTTTTTCTTTGTTGTTGTTGTTGGTTTTTTTTCTGAACAACGGTTGAGCTTCAAATAACACATTGCCTACAAGGCTCTTGCAAATATCTTCTGGTTTTACTGGTCTTAAACTGTATGACTTTACGTATCTTATACTGTGGGACTGAGTTGCTGGAATGTGTCCAGAGATGGGCAACAAAGCTGGGGAAGCGTCTAGAGCACAAATCTGGTGAGGAGCAGCTGTGGGACCTGGGGTTGTTTAGCCTGGAGCAAAGGAGGCTCAGGGGAGACCTTCTTGCTCTCGACAGATCCTGGAAGGAGGCTGGAGCCAGGTAGGGTTAGTCTGTTCTCCCAAGGAATAAGCAACAGGACAAGAGGAAACGGCCTCAAGTTGCACCAGGGTAGGTTCAGGTTGCACATGAGAAACAATTTCTTCCCCAAAAGGGTTGTCAAGGGCTGTGCCAGGCTGCCCAGGGCAGTGGTGGGGTCCCCATCCCTGGAGGGGTTTCAAAGCTGTGGAGATGCGGTGCTGAGGGACATGGTTTAGTGGTGACCTGGCAGTGCTGGGTTAATGGTTGGACTTGATCTTAAAGGTCTCTTCCAACCTAAATGATTCTATGATTCTATCACATACAAAGTTATTGTTCTTTAGTAACAATATATTTTATGTTTGATTTATGTTATGCTATATAAAGACATGACAAATCTGGAAATGGCCACCTTTAGTCCCTTCTTTGCTAATCTGTAACTCCAGGGGTAAATCCTGACATTCTGCATCTTGTAAATGTTTCTATACATAAGAGTTCATTGAATGGTTTTGTTTGGAAGGGACATTGAAAGGTCATCTAGTGCAACCCCCCTACCCACTCTGCAATCAGCAGGGACATCTGGGACTAGAGCAGGTTGCTCAGAGCCCCAGCCAAGCTGAAATGCTGTCATGGCTTGCTTGGTAAATCCAGTAATACAGTGGCCACAAACAGATGGTTACAGAAGCATGATGCAGCTGTTAGGACTCAATAAACAAACCCTCCAAACTCACTCAGCAAAAACTGTAGCCTTGCAATGATAAGTGAAGGACTAGTTTTGTTGTCTGTTTCACAGTGAAGTTATCAAATACATATATTCAAATATATGAATATATTACCCAGAACATTATCACTGCATTACCTCTACCTGTTGTTATTACAAGGATCTTTTAGCTAAAAAAAAGAATGTTTGGGCTCAAGTCCAGAGCTATCCACATCTCCGATAATTACAAAAAAGAATTTTGCTTTGCATTTCGATGTTATTCACTGATATGGATCCTACGGCTTCTTTTTTTCCCCACCTTCTTTGCCAGGGTGCTTCAGCGCCACTTGTTCCTCACGCTGCAGAAGTCATTTTGTCCCCTCTGCTCACTTCCCTTTTCTCCTCTGGCAGGTTCTTTATTCGGATAGTTTCCGAAAACAAGTACAAGGCAAAGCCGCGTATGTGCTGGATACACCTGAAATGCGGCGCGTGCGAGAGACCCAAAAACACATCTCTACGGTAAAAGCACCTATTGGTGTATTCTTAACTTTGAAAGTGATTTAACTCAATACACAACCTTGATCCCAAGACCTTCTAGGGGGGTGGCAGCTCAGTGGACATAGAGCAGGTTTGGTTACTCAAATTGTTAAGTGCTAAAGGCCAGAGTGACTACGGGAAAGGCATACTGGGGATGGAGCTCTTTGGCATGGAGAAAAGCAACCTCTCTGCTAGAACCTCACCTCAGCTAAGCAGGAATGATTCATCCAACCCACAGCGAGCAGATGTTTCATTTTAAATCACAGGTGAAATACCATGAAGATTTTGAGAAAAGCAAAGGTAGTTTCACACCTGTAGTCACTGACCCCATTACGGAACGAGTGAAAAAGAACATGCAGGACTTCAGTGACATCAGCTACAGGGGCATTCAGCGGCGAGTGGTAGAAATGGAGCAAAAGCGCGTGGACCAGGATCAGGAAAATCTCACAGGTAATCAGGACCCAGGGTTTATAAGCACTTGTTTCATTTACAAAAAACACAAGCTGACCTTTTATTTAAGATCAGTCATGGCATTTAAAATTTATTATTACTTGGAAATGGTGTTTTTATCAAAGTCCATTCTGAAAATATTCTCTTAGAGCAGCTGTAAATCACCTGTGGTCTGCTCGCCCCTTTCTGCCCAACTTCATATTGTAACGCTAGATTTACAGTTCTTACAATTTTTCACTTCATCTCATTTCTTAGCTATATTTTAACCTTAATCTCTCTACCTACTAGAGAAATACCTGAGCTCACTTGATGTAGATTAAATTTTTTAAAAGAGCCTCATCTGTGCTATAGATTTGAGAAAGAAATTTATGAAGTTCTGCTTGCCCTTTTCTGATACATTTTTACTCCTCTTCATAGAATCATCATAGCACAGTTTGGGTTGGAAGGGACCTTAAACATTACCTAGTTCCAACCCCCCTGCCATGGCAGGGACACCTCCCACTAGACCAGGTTGCTCAAGGCCCCATCCAACCTGGCCT
>JAVSBS010021926.1:0-38139 GCA_033124195.1 Coracias cyanogaster
TCACTTGTCATTTGGTTGAACAGACCAATCCTCACCTCTCTACAACCTCCTTTCTGGTAGTTGTAGAGTGATACACAGCTGTAGAGATTCACACATTCTAAAGAAGTCCACAGAGATTAAAAAAATGTTCATTTGCTGTCATAATTTGCTTGTGACAGGTTCCTGCTCATGCAGTGACCTATGTGGCCTATCAAGTATGCATTTTCATTTTCACTCTTTTTATCACAAGCCCTTTTCAGAAGACAAAATAAACATGTGAATTGTTCTCATATCACTTACAGAAAATAAACCAAATAATCAGAATTCATGCTTGAACTGAACAGATGGACTGTAATCAGTCCTGCCTTTTCCCCTTACTTCAAAGTCCACTGTGAGTATTAATTAAATCCCTGTGAGGTAGCTAAATATTTATTCAGCCAAATTCTCAAAAGCATGAAGCATCCACAACTTCCTGAGTCAACAGGAATTACCTAATGCTGTGCCCCACTGCAAATGGGCATGCTGAGGCACACTCGTGGTAGGCAGTCACCCAAAACTGCATAGCAAGTTAACTGGAGACCCTGTGGCTATTCACATCCTCTAATCACTACATGCGTCTTCCTTTACCTATGTTACGAGAGCATGCCGTCATCTATTCCGTATTGAGCCCTGACCCTGTGAAGAGTTGTCTGCGTGTAACTGTATACACTGAAGAAATATTAGCCCCACTAAGACAACAGCAGGACTAGTCCTGGCTTCAGTGAGACAATTCTACCTCCCTACTGGGAGCAGTTGCTGGGATGACTCCTACTGCAGAAGAAATAGACACACACATCAGTTTGTTATAACTAAAATTTTCTGAAAGGTGAAATTGCATTATATGGCTATACCTTTTTACTCTTCTAGCTAGTATGAGTTTCTTCAGAGATCTTTTTAGATTATATAAGCCAATATAAAACCTTATTCTTGTTAAAAAGAAAAAAAGAATAATGAGGCCATCAAACTGCCATCTTTCTTTCCCTTGGGGCAAAAGTTAATTTTGTGGTTATTTTAATGATGAAGCAACATTATGATCTTTCAGTGAAAAATATTAAAACTCACAGTTAAGAACAGACACATTCCATTCTGATCCATGGAGCTGCTGTCAAGTGTGAAGTGAACAATGCACTGGGAACAAGGCTCATTAATAGCCTATTAATTCACTCCCTAAAATAATCATTTCTTTTGCCATTAGCAAAAATTTCTCTTTTCCCTTGACAGTTCAGCTAGTTTTTGCAAATGGGATGCCTTTAAAGAATTGATCTCTGTTTCAGAAAAGCTCTATTGCTTTTACATTGCACCCTTTGAACAACAACAAGCATTAATTATGCTCTTGGGTAGAGGGTGACTTCAGCTGTAGGTTAATTTTGAAACTTTTGACATTTTAATGTACAGCCTCGCACATCAAGCTACATCTGCGTCATTATAAATGGAATCCTCATTGTCTCATAATTAATTTTGGTCTGATGATCCTTATAATATAATGGCAGCAGCATCACCACCCCAAAATGCCTTCTACCACAAATTCCATAGCCATGGTAGTGAAAGGTAAGAAGAAAGAACATGCAAAGTGCCTTCAGAAAACAAAAAATAAACATATTGTTCAGTTCAAATATTTCTTTGATCACTGTTGCATTTTAAAAGGTGCAGTGTAAACATGCAGCACTAATACAGAAGAATTCTGAGAAGCAAATACTTACCTTGAAACACTGGGATTAGGATTTGTTAGGATTGTTTTGGCAAAGTCTCAAGGCCGTTGACATTAAGTGTCACAGATAAAGAAAGCTAAAACTAAGAACCGCCAATTCTCTTTGCTATAAGAGAAATAACACGCTGCAAATGGTTGCAGAGTAATGAACGGCTGCTATTAAGTGGAGCAATCCCCCTGGCAGCTCATTATGCTAGGAGGTTAAACAAATGTACTACTCCAATCCAGTTGTTTAACTCACCGCACATAGCAGCACTGATAACACAGTCTACACATGCTTCCTATTCATATTTCCCAATTTCAGAATAGAATCCAAAGGATTTTCTATCCATTTTTATGAGAAAATGAATCTAAATCTTCCTTAACATTTTGTCTGAATAAATTGGAGCTGGCTTAAAGCAGAAGGAGGAAGAGATTGTATGGAGCAAGCAGCATCATATTTTATTTATCCTTTTTTCCAGGTCAAAGGAAAAGGTTTTGTTAAATTAACATTCCGGGAAACGTACCTAATTGCATTAAGCATGAACGCATTTGTGCTGTAAGCAGCTCAATTCTTTAAAGTAAAAAAATAATCCAATGCTTTAGGAATTTGCAGGACCCTAAATTCCAGGTTGTTATTGTTTTCTTCACATCTAATCCCCCTAAAACTAAAAAAAAAAAACCACAACAACAAACCTGCCCTGGTTCCTGGCTCAGATTCAAAGTCCTAGGGTCGGGTATTAAATTATTACTTTCAGCCACTA
This sequence comes from Coracias cyanogaster, assembly GCA_033124195.1. Lineage (NCBI taxonomy): Eukaryota > Metazoa > Chordata > Aves > Coraciiformes > Coraciidae > Coracias > Coracias cyanogaster. Next base: position 2,470 of record JAVSBS010021926.1, read on the forward strand.
AGTAGTCACAACATGTTCAGTGCAATATTACCAAAAATAAAACCTGTACTGTGCTTTTCAAGCCATCTCCCACAAATTTCACATGCTTTTAAAGAAAAAAAAAAAGCCCAAACCATTAGTTAAGTACTTGCCAATGAGATTGAAGAGTTGTCATTGATAAAGCTTTGGACAAATGTTTTGGGGCAAAATACCCAAGAATGACACCTACAGCAGACTGTGATCAACTGTTCTCTGATAATCCTGTAGGAACAGCAGTATCAGCATGTCAGAGCCCAGAAGTCCACACGTGTTAAGTCCCAGCAGAGGCTGAGAGGTTCCACCATGAACTGTCACTATGTTAGTCTTGCACTAAATGCCGCCATTGTATATAATTGGAATAAAACAGAAGCCTCTCAGAGTGCTCTTAAGAGTGCTACTTGGATGGCATGGAATATTTACTAGGATCTCCCCATTTCAAGTACTTGATGGTGCTTGAGACAAACAGAGTTCTTGAACTAAGAACTTGGGACTTACTGTGAATCAAAAAAGAACAATACAAAAAAATCAGTGTTACAGCACTATACATAATTTCATGTGTTTGTACCTTCATCACTATTTCTGGTCACCGTGTCTCAAAAACAATTTATCAAAATGTCAAAATATAGGTAAAATGACCAAAGTATAGAATGGCTTCCATAAAAAAAAAAAAAAAAAAAAAAAAGACATTAGAGAGACCAGCAATTACTTTTCAGCTTCAAAAAGCTGACCTGTAAAACATGGATATTATGAAGGTAGTGAATGCCACATGATTATTCCTTGTTTTCCTAACACAAGGACTAGAAGACATCCTACTAAATTATCAGGCAACAGACTTACAGTAAGCAAACAGAGGAACCTCTCATGCAACACAAAACTCTTGCTGCAGAATGCTGAGGAGACCAATAGTATTAAATGAACTCCAAAAAATGGATTGACAAATTCAGAGGATGGGTCCATGAAGAGCAGCAAAATACGATTTGGTGGGTACGGTCTTCAGTATGGAAAGTCCCTAAAGTGCTGCTCTTCAGAAGCTGGGATAATGTATCATAAAATGATTAGTTTATATTTGTCTGTTTCTTATACACTTTGCTAAGCATCTGCTATTGGCTACCGCTATAACTGAACAGATACAGCTGTTCAGTAACAATTTACTAATGCAGTGCATGACATATGCAGATATTTATTTTAAGTAGAAAGTGAAATAACAGCTCAAGGTGAGGAATCCTTAAAGGTTGCTAAGGAGCATAACCAAACAGAGTTTGATGAACGCTGTCTAATCTACTCACAGATGATCAGTGTCCCAAAAGGCAGCACCACAAGTGCCCAAGCCAGTTAGGTTTTTCAGATGACTGGGTATGGCACAGAGTTTTCCAGTGCCCAGGACTCAACCCAACAGCTGGACAAGACAAGGATTCCTTCCCCCCAGAAGGAAAGGCCCTGCTTTGACCTAGCAAAAGGGATGCACTTACGAAGTCTGAAGAGCAAAGATGTCCAGCTGGCTCTACTGTTGCAGCAGTACCTGAGGCTCAAACTACAAATCTGTGCTATAGATGTACAGTAATTATGACATATCTTCAAATGTTAGGTACAGCCTTTAAACCTCTTGCTCATCACAGCCACAAATGACTATTAGGTACATGTAAGCAAAGCAGGGATTGTATGCCCTTTATTACTCCTGAAAACAAAATTAGGCCAAAAATATCTTATCATTTTCACCTCTGCTCCAGAATAGATGACCTTTCCAGTTCTGTGTGCAAATTAATAACTCAACATCAAACTATGTAAAAGCAACAGGAGGACCGTATCATTGCAGAAGTTTGGTGACCCTTTCAACAAAAGCTGTTAATCTGAGTACTCATTCCTTCACACTGCAACTTCGCAAGTCAATAGCTTGTATAAAATCTGTTTGCTAGAGCTTGGCACAATTCTCCAGAACAAAAGTGCAGGTAACACAAAAGTTATTCTGAGATGGGTCCTCTGTCTTGCTGCCATTCTTACTGGAGTGGCTGGGTATTTGAGAGGCATGGAGACAGAACAACTACACAATCCTCAACAGAGGTCCCAGCTACATAAGTGAAATATACTGACAAGGGAGTGTGAAGAGAAAATTATATCCATTTTGCACATAGACAGAAAACTTCCAATTATAGTGTTGCATTCCTAGAGGGTGCTAATCAAGCCCAAAGTTATGTTAAGTGCAGTGCTTGACTTACATCAAACAATCAGTGGTCTAAGTATAGAAACATTTATTCTGCACAAAAAAATCTTTTCACAAAGAAAGAATAGTTAGAGGGATACACAGGAGGACTGATTATTAATATTCCAAAAATAGTGAAACAAATTAAAACAATCCCAAACATTAACTGAAGTTACATGTTTAGAAACTATGCTACACACATGCGTACAGAGCAGGTGAGCACAGACGGGAATTTCTCTGAACTTTAAGATAGCAGTAGCCTTGATACCAATGTTTCTGATTGATGCCAGCTAGAAAAATCCTACTTTATAGGACTAGAAAGACAAAATTCTACCTGCTCAGTGAAACTAGATTTAATTATTGTCCTGATAGATTGTGAAATGTAACACACAAGGACATTTTACAAGTGCATAAAGTGTTTCAGCCTCACTTCTCTACTTCTGCTTATCAACAACCAGCTTAAAATGTGAGGGATAAAAAGCAGTACTCATCAGAATAACTTGAACAGGTGTTCTTTGAACTCAAAGGCACTCACATGGCATAGAGAGCCTCACACCGTGGTGTAACAGTCACACTAGCACTTGTCTGGGATGATCTGAATAACGTACTTGTGGTTTCCCTGTTTATGAGTAATGTTGTGATCCCAAACTATTAACAGCATCTGCTCTATATTGCTTCACACATAAATATGATCCCGTACACAGACAATTCATCTAGTTATCAGTCACTAGTACCAAATGCATACCATAAACATGTTTCAAAATCAATGCACAGATGTTTAACTACATGAGCAATCAAGCCTTGCCCCTCTCCAAAATGAAGAAAACCACTTGGCAAATGGAAACTTTTATTTTTTGACAGGTCTTGACAAACAGATTGCTAAGCAGTTAATTCTAAGTTTTGCTACATCCTGGTTCACACTGCTTTCTCTTTAATAAAAGAATCTCAGCAGCCAGAGAATTACCTACTCCCCTAGGAACGCTGCGCACAATGAAGGCTGTCAAGAGTTCAGCAAAACTGTACGACAAGGCCAAGAAGTCCAATATCAATTGTTCTCCAAACAGCAGAATACAGTTCTTCTCCAGGTAGTAAAAGGTTTCTTTAGCCATTTTCTCTACCACATTTTCCAAGTGCGGTATTTTAGGACTCTCCACTTTCACTTTTTCCATGTCCTCCAAGAACTTGAGAGAGATGAAATGCTCTGAATACAGGCCATATGAAAGTAAATGGATCAACACCTATACAGAATTATTTTTCTGGACAGGAGTGTGAAAATACTTAATCAGATGAAACAGAGATGAGAATGAATAGACATATATCCCCTTATTCTTCTTAAATAGGAACCTATCTCCCATTTAAGCCTAGATTTAATCTAATTGTCAGCAGAAGCAGCCACACATCTTTAAACAGCATTCATCATGAATATATTTCAAAGATTTCCTTACTGTGCTGTTTCATTTAATCATTTCTAACTAGCCATTGCCAGAGCAACCAGCGCATTATGGCTTCCTCCTAACCAGCCATCTTAAAAGAGATAAATACAAGCAAAGATGGGGCACTGTAGCTGTTTAATGTCCTTATTTCTTGCAGAGGTGCCAAGAAACAAGTCAAAAAGCAGACATGTGCTTTCTGCACAAGAGCATACACTTTCCAACTCCATCAGAAAAAATTCCTTTTTTTTTTATATTATCCTCCTCTTGTCTTCTCAACTTGTACAGCAATGAATCCACCCTTCTTCCTTTTTTTCTCCCTTTCCACATCAGGCTACACTGGCCTCTCTTTTGCACATCTGTTTCCATTTTCTTCCCTCTTTCTGACTTTTCTTGTTCAAGCCACTGGAAGTAACCTTCATTTACAGGTCCAGAAGACAAAGAACAGCTTCTTTAACATGCATGTAAAAAAACCCTCTGAAAGACAGCTTGTTAGCATCATCATTTATTTTCACAAATAACTTTGAGGTACGTGCTCAGGTTCATGGTCTTGCTCAGGCCTTAAATACGTATCTTCAATTTTGACAGTCATATCTTAAGTAAAGGTAGTCCTATCCTAGAAAATTTGCATAGCTTTCCTCAGTCCTGTGCTCTATCATCAGAGGTTAAGGGAGAGCTGCTTCCACATGTGAAAGTTCAGAGCCAAAGGGCATGCTGTGACATCATCAGTCTGATCCAAAAATTCCATTACATCTACAGGATGAAGTTAGCAATTGCAGATTTCTTTGTGGCTTCCAAATCTGATTTGCACGCTGCTTCCAGACTCTCAGTAATCATTACCTTTCTGTGTCTCTACAATTCCCAAAAGGATCTGCAACAAGTCTCTGAATGGGTATTGCATCATAAATATGTTGGGTCAACAAAGCTACATACTAAAGAAGAATTAAATAATTTCTTTTTTGGTGCTAGTGAGGAAATACAAGCTCTGCCACAACACTCCACACACAAATGCCAAGAAAAAATATCCATTAAAGACTCCTACATGGTACACCACATGAATCATGCACAGAAGCAACAGACAGATTTGAGCAACCAAGAATATGAAGTGCTGTTTGGAGCGTTTTAAACAAGTGGTATGGAGAGGTAAAAGGCACCTTCTCTGCCCCAGATGTGCAGCTGATATCCAGAGCTAGCAGGGATCTACTGATAAAGATAAGCCCTCTTGGTTTTGTTTATGCTGCTTCTTCAATAGTTGGGGCCTCCCAGTAGGTGGAAGGACCAAAGCATGGCTCTATTATGTGCTGAAATATTCTAGATACAGAAATCTGTGATTTTTCTGCTTATACATGAACAAGGAGAAGGAGTATAACAGAATTATATCCCTTTCAGACACCACTTCTTCAGCAATAATTAGGGTTGTTATTTCCAGGGTGACTACTTCGAAAGATGTTTCTCAGGCCTGATGTAATCAAAATCTCTGACTTTTTTTTCTTCCTTTTTTTTTTTCAAATTAACTGCTGCTAATATGGTAGTTAGCAAGTCCCCATAGTTAAATCCCTAGAGATAGGGCTTTAACAGAATTTACTCACTGAAGAGTCTTCTGTTTATTTACCAGTTCACATTTAACATTCATGCCAGCCAGATCTAAACACTATCAGCTTATAGAGCAGTTGCTGATCCTGGCTACAGCACGGTGTGTAGGCATCTTCCTGGGAGATGCACACTAGCTTAGGCTATGACTGTCTTCCAAGATTTACAAGCCATTTTGTTGACTTTTATTGTACTTTAATTTTCTCAACCCAATTGGAAATTCCAATGCATACTATATTCAGTATTATCAAATCATGTTTTCCCTTTAAAATATGAGGGTTTTTAAAATAAGTTCTTTATACCTTTCTCACTGGATGGAAAGCTGATTGTTGCAATGGGCTCTCCTGCTGACTGCTGACACTGGCTTCTTCATCTAGTGACTGTGACACAGAGGGACTACCACTTTTGTCAAGAGGAATTTCAGGCTTCTGGGCATCAAGTTCAGTAGAACCCTCACAGACCTACAAATCACAATTAAGAATTTGCATTTACAAAATCTTAGAAAGAAAAACGGTAACAGGTTGACATCAACTCACAGCATACACAATATGACAAGACTGGAAAGAGTCTAAAACAACAAAGATGTTGAAAGTAACCCCAAGTTGAGAGAGAAATGAATAGAGAAAGATTTCTCTCACATATTAATGAATATTAATCAATAAATCTGCTGAAATATGAATTAGAGAGCTATCCTAAAAGCCTGCAGTCTGCCCCTACAACAACCAGAAAGTTCAATCAAACACATGAAATCACAAAAATGTCCATCTCTGAACTTACATTGACTAAACACAATAGGAAAGAACCTTCAGAGAACTTACTTGTGCTTCATCTTGGATTTGTTGCTGAACTGGGGCTGGCTGCCTCACTATGTAGTTTATTTGACCTACTATGGTCTGTTGAACATGCTGAGGTGGCTTGGCTTGGTTCAGTTGCAAGCTGGACTGTCCTTGGGCCTGCAGAAGAAGCTCCAGATCCTTTTTCATCTCCTCCAGTTCAAACTGGTGGTGCATTATGTCCAGGCTCTGCTGGATGACTTGTTTGTGGGTGTTCTCATTCTGAGCTGCTGGTAGTGATGCTGGTGGCAGCTGCTGCTGCTGTGGTGGCTGCTGTGAGTGGTTAGATTTTATCTTCTGGAGATGACCAAGTTGTGCTTGCACGGTTGAAGTCTGCAAAGAAGCTTGTGTGCGGAATGTCTGTGGATGGCTCATGTGAACTTGCTGCGCCTCATGCGATACAACAGCATAACCCAGGGGTGTGGTCTGCTGCAGCTGCTGGGATGGTAAGTGCTTTCCCATCCTCCCAGATAGATTGTCTGACTCAGACCGTGACTGCTGTTCCAGCCCAGACTGCGTTAGCTTCACAGGCTGGGGAGCACCCCTTTGCTCTTTGTCATGCTGCTGCGTGCTATACTGCAGAGGAAAGCACTGCTCATGCCGTTTGGGAGGTTGTCGAAAATGTTCATGGCAGTTTATGTCTCGGTAAGAAGGCTGAGCTTTGTTTGGGTGAGGTACATTGAGGCAGTGTGAGCAACACACAGGCGCAGGACACTGAACTGCAGGTGGAAACTGATGGTGCTGGTTCTGCATGGGACCTAGCTGTGATGCTGGTGAAAGCTGCCCATGAACCAAGGAGGTCTGTAATCCTTGCACATTTCCACAGAGTAGCATATCTGAGTGAGAAACGTGTCCACCTTCCATAGTGAGACCTCCTGGAAAAAATAGCCAATTTAGTCCCTCCTATGACCTTGACAATATTACACAATAAAAACAGAATGATATCTATTTTCTTGTCTTCCTTTCAAATGTCAAAGATATTCAAATATCCTATACAAACAGTCCTTCAACATACCTTCAAGACAAATTTTTCAAGATTTTTTCAGTGATTTAAAATTACACCAAACTCTCACTGATGTCAGTAGAACTCATGGTTGAATTACCAGCAAATGTTTTGAAAAATTGACCTCAACGATATTTTAACTGATGGGGATGGCTTATAGTTTCATTTTTCACTAGTATGGGCATATCTTCTTATCCATAAGCAGAGGTACAAAAGATTGCTTCCAAGGTGAAAGTGACAAAAATAAAAGAGATTGATGTTATGTAGGTGAGAATCATAAAAGCTGGAAATAGAAGTGACCTATGGACAGATCTTGTCCATGTTTTTAGTCAAGATATTACTCCCTTTAATACTTTTGATAGTGTTTTACCCCATCTACTTTTAAATACCTTAAAATGGGAAGAGAACCAATCATTTAGACCATTGATCAGCCTACCAAACTGAATTTACTGTAAAAACCCACTGCAGTTGGGAAATTTATAGCTGGTGGGAAACAAAGTCATAGTATGCACATTCATTATATAAATAACACTGCAATGATTATACAGTCAATGTCTTAAAGCCATCTTTGTGCCCATTAATTGTAAGTGCCTCAAGCACTGCTCGGGTCCCTTGGCCATTAAGATCCTAAAGGACCTGAGGAGCATGGTCGTGACTAAGCCCAGCTGCCCCTGGGTAAGGCAGAGGAAATAGGCCCACTGAAGACACTCTGTTCCACCCAGGGTACTCCTCACAGGACTGCCAGAGTCAGTGTTGTACAGAGCTGCTGTGTGCTGGGAGAGAACTGAATTTCAAATACATTGGGCAAAGTCAAGGCTGTTTGATAGCCAGGGACACTACACCTGAGTAATTTCAGTTAAAAGTTATTTGTTTAGTCCTGCACAGTGTTTCCACTAAACTAGTAGCTGTGTTCCCACATAGTGATTTTGTAAGACCAAAGATGATATTTATAAAGTGTTTTTCTAGTTAATGTTTACAAGGTGATATTTATAGATAATGATGTCTTGATGAATTTATATAATTGGAGGAAAAAATCAGTAAAGTTCAGCCATACCAGCTTTTCTTTAGAACACAAGAGTTACAAAACTGGAAGTCAAAACAAAAACAGAGAGCTCTTTAGAGAAAGTACTGTATTGACTGTATCTGACTTGTCTAGCTTTTGACACTTGCCTAAAAACCAACAATATATTTTTCTTACCCAAACTGGACAGTTGTTTAGTCCAATAGGAGGGATCCCAAGTAAATCTGATCTTCAGAGGAGGGCCTATGTCTGTGTTACAGTTTGTCTCTAACAAGCGCTGAATCTGAAATACGATCTGGTAACAAATCAAAGGATGAGGATTTAATTAACAATTATAGGATCATGAAAAATGTTTTATTTGAGAAACATTAAATCTCCCAAATGGCTCTCACATTTACTGCACTATTACAATTTGCTGAGAAAATATGTATTGCTCTTACCAGTTCTTTGCTGAAGAGAAATTGGATGCTGTTTTTACTGCACACTGCCCAACTGATGAAGTTCTGCACATGTTCTACCTGTCTGCTTAAAACCATAACACCTTGCAGTTGTTGCTCCAATTTCTGCTTCCTTTCACTGCTGATTTTCTGTTGAGAATGTATATCAGTAAAATATAGTTGTCATTCTTCTGACAAACATAATGCATATAATCATTGGCACTACATTATGCATTATTTGCAGGGACACTTATTTCCAATCTCTTTTAACCACAAGTCATAAAAAGAAAGCAAATCCTGTTCAACAGGTATGTCTGGATTCAGGAAGGACAATGACTTCTCCAGGAGGAAACAACCTACGTCATTCTGGCCTTGGTTTAAAAGAATAATGTAACCCAAGAAAGGTGTAGAAGTTGGATCAAATTTGCTCCTGGACCACCTTCTTGTTTCTTTTACAATACACAACTGAAGAGATCCAAGAAATAATATAAAAAGAGAGGAAACGTAGCATTTCCTCAGAATGGTCTTCCAGTCTCCACCAATTCATGATCTAGGAACCACAAAGAGAGGGGCTACAGTGTCACACTCAGTGTATTTTTCTACACATTTGTCTAATTCCTTTTGAATACACACAATATCTTGCAGTGAGGCGTTCCATGCTTATTTACCATTGATGTAAAGAACTATCTGCCTTTGATTGATTTGAATCCAGCACCTTCCGATTTTGTCTGATGCCCCCTATGTGCACCTCAACAGAGCACTGTGCATATACTTCAAGTGTGTGCATAGTTCGGTTGTGGTTATAGATAACTCAGACAAACACTGAAATGTTGTCAAAACACATGAACAATGAATTTACTTAATGTTTAGTAATACTGAAATTAGAACATACATTTGTCCTTTTTATAAAGCTGCTTAGCTGAGTAGACATATTGGAGTCAAATATCTAAGTTCAAAGGTAGCCAGCAAGTGCTGAGTGCCTTGTCTTACCAATACCTGCTAAAATTACTCAAGAATAACTGAGAACTGGAAATTCTGATCAGATCTGATCATAATTTTTGTGCTCAGCACATTTCAAAATAAAATCATATACACTTCAACTGGACATCTAAAAACTATAAAGTCAAAACTGCAGGCTCTGTTACAGAAAGCAGACCAGAGGATCATTTTCAAAAACAGGATATTAAATGTGCTGCTACTGGTCTTCTACAAATGAGACATTAAAACCAGAAGCAGCTGTGTTTCATATTCTCTGTAACTGCATTAGAAAATGTGGTTAAGCAAACATCATGTTGCTCATGATAAGCAAGTATTTTGCTTCATCCTGAATCTTTGTCAACTATTGATTCCACAAAATTCTGCACAAAAAAAAAAAAAAAAAAAACATTTGAAACATAAGCAAAGGGACAATAACTCTCACAGTCCACACTCTCTCCATTGGCACTGAGAGTAAATTTTAAAAACACTAGCCTTACTTACATCAAGTTGTTCAAGAAGGATGTTTGTTCGTTTATTGATTTCATTCATCAAAAGCATCTTGGCCATTTTTATTTGATTTTCTACCTTTTTGTATAAATGTTTTACTTCAAGCAACCTATGAGTAAGAGATACACATCCCTGGATGAGCCAACTCGTACATCATTTATTCAGAGTTTAGTGGTTATTTGTTACAATAACTATTCTAACTATTGACAGAGAACTTCAATCAAAGTTGTGCCCTTTCCCTTAGGTTCTCTTCAAACATAGAATCATAGACTGGTTTGGGTTGGAAGGGACTTTTAAAAGTCATCTAGTGCAACGCCTCTGCAGTGAGCAGGGACATCTTCAACCAGAGCAGGTTGTGTTACCTTGGGTTGTCCCAGCCCATACGCAGGATCTGGCATTTGGACATGTTGAACCTCACAAAGTTCATACATGCCCACTTCGCAAGCTTGTCCAAGTCCCTCTGAATGGCAACCTGTCCCTCAGATGTGCCAACCACACCACTCAGCTTGGTGTCATCTACAAACTTGCTGAGGTGCGCTCGATTCCACTGTGTCATTGACGAAGGTATTAAACAGCACTGGTCCCAATACAGACCCCTGAAGGACATGACTCGTCACTGATCTCGATCCGGACACAGAGCCATTGACCACTACTCTCTGGATATGACATGCTACTGCTGACTGACTCTCTCAAACATCATGCCAAGAACACTCTTAAGTTCTTTGTCAAAAAATACATGCAAAAGTTATATCCAAAAAACTTTCACTTTACACTAGAGCATAAATAGTATAAATAGAATTGTACCCTTTCAAGGTGTTTGAAATTATTTTATTTATGCAGAATAGAGATCCAACAGCTAACAAATATATAATCAGTAGCTGAAATACAGTTCATAAATGAAATATTTTCATTTTTATACTGGTCATTACTGTAATTGCAGCTTGTTTTGACACTTCTTTAAGAAATAAGGTATTTTAAAAATAGTCTTTATTTCTAATATTTTCAAATTCTAGCTTGGAATCAGATTATACAAAGAACTCTTAACAGTGAAGTCAGTTGTCACATATCATATAAGAACTAGGGAATAATGTGTCACAATGTCTTGACTTGCCAGTACCACTTAAACATGAATTTTGTATTTCTAATCTTCCTATTATTTCATACACTCCAAGAAAAAAAAAAAAAAGCTTCTGCATTTACTTCTATTAACCTACATTTAGTGAAATAATATTTTTAGTGATCATCCACTTTCATGACAAAAAAATGCATAGCAATTACCTGTCTTCAATCTGTTTAGCTGAAACCTGAATCCTGCTTTTTTTCTCTTCTACTTTAGTTATGACATTTTCCAGGATAACTCTCTGATTTTGCAAAGCTTCATTCAGATGTCTGAACCTGTGAAAGAAGGGGAAATTCTCACACTGTTTTTTTTTTGTTGATAAATAATCATGAGGGGACCAGCTGCCTTAATACCTGTCTGTACATGGTCACCTGCTTTTCTACTACAAATGTTCTCTGTGACAGCTAAACTTTATCAGCCCTTGTATAGGCAGGCTCATCTCACAATAAGTATCACCGTATAGACCATTTCTTCCACGGCTCACTCGCTTCCACAGGCAAGCAGCACGCTTAAGCGTTGCTAACTCTTGTCTTGTACATCATGACACCTTTGATAAAGGGCAACAGAAGTATTTGAACCATGCTAAATATTGACTTCAATTTGTACTTTTGAGCACAGTCACAGGAACTATATGCATGCATACATAGTCTCTGGGCAGACAATACAATTGGGAAGGTACATACTGCTGAGGGCAGTGAGTGATTCTGTGAGGGCAGTAACCCATGTGTTACCGTGCTTCAGCGTAACGCAACTGAACTGAGTTTGCTGTGCCTTTTCAGTTTGGACTGCCTGCAACTTCAGCTGACAGGAAATGCAAAACAACAGTCTTAAATCTAAACTAGATGCAGTTTTAGACAGGATTACAATTAAGCAATCAATGTGTGGTACCTGTGTTCCTTATGCTCTGTCAGAAGGCAGCTGCGGCACGTAAGGGTATCGCAGGTCTCACAGAACAGCTTGAGCGGCTCTTGAGTGTGCACTGGACAAAATAAGGAAAACTCGCTTGCTTCATTTTCAGTTGCTGAGGAATATAAAGCAATGGTGTCATTGACAAGGATTGCCACTATAGTCCAGAAAAACAGTTGCCAAACTCTCGGAATTTTATTGAAAGTCTTGCTGTTTTTTTAAAAGACCCAGACCCTGGAGCCATCTGATTATATGAAGCAAGGTTTGTTTGTATTTGTTCCTTACTTATCTAAATATTTTTTTAAAACAACTTGAAGCAGGGACCATGCTCTCATCCTGGAAGCCCCTGAAGTTATACTATTCCAAAAAAACAGACACATAGTGTACAGCGAGCTACACCAATTTAATCACTTTATTTTCAAATTGGAAAATACGTAATATAGAAGTAGAAAGCCTAAGAAAATTTGATGGCTGACAAAGAGAATGACAATATGGATAAAATCCATGTCAAGCTTTAAAGAAAATATACCAAATTTCCTACTTTTTAGATTGCTATCTACTCTAAGTATTTCTGAGATGGTTGATTTACTTTCTCCAGTTCAACTGGCTTTCCCCTCAATTTCTTAGCAGAATATGCATGAAGATAATTTGTGATAGATTAGGCCACGTTTTTTATGTAACAGCATTACATAGTTTACATAGTTATGAACTATTTCCTACAGTATCATGATTTATTCTTCAGGAAAGTTTATTGTTTTATATTATTATTTAATCAAATGCTAATAGAAAACATTATTAAAAGGGAAAAATGCATCAAAGGGGTTTTTAGCTCACTTCAACATTCTTTTCTATCAAGGCACAAACTGAACTCATCTTGACAGCAAGTTTTTTCTGATTGCACAGAAATTTGCATTAATGCAAAATACATTTGCATTAAAGTCTACAACTACCATTGTAAATAATATGTAACTTAAGCAGGTTGTATAGCCAATATATAACCAAGGTGGATGTTTTCCTCCCCTATGGGGTCAGATATTATATCTTAAAATAAAAGCAAAAAGCCCATAATAATTCTCTCCATTTGCATCATTTGGAAAAGCCCCTCTAAGTGTTCAGCACCTGCAGAGAATGCCAGCTGTTTCTCTGAAAACTCAGGATCAAATTATCTGTATTAACCTCCAGCTTATAATGAGATGCAGTTTTAAGGTCCAAGTAAAATGAAGCCTAGTCACAATCTTATATAATGACTTCTCCATTTTTCTCTCTCTGAAGGGTTCTTTAGCCTTTGGGTGATTGTAATCATCCCAAACAAATCAGGAGGTTTTATAGTATTGTGTCAGATTCAAGAGACAAGCAGATTTCAAATGCAAACTAAGGACAAAAATCAATGTTATCAACACAGACCCATAATTTCTGCCACAAGTAATTCCCTGGTTCAATTGACATATGAGTGAGAAGTGCCGCTGAGCCATAGTATTCTTGACCTACTTTACACTCATCTCAGAGCTACACTCTTCAGTTTTAAAATAAGTGGAATTCTTACCAATCAGACACTAAACAAGTACACAAGCTTATTTTTTCTAGGAGCAGACATTTTGACCACAACTAGCCACGTTAGCTTTTTGAAAAGAACCTCCCTTTAAGAACAGGGAGAGTTCTGTTGCCCTAAATTCTGAATTAACAGAGTCACCATTTTCTACAGCCTATATTTTCTTTAACTTAGGTGGATCTCCTGAATAATTAACAGAAAACTTTAAATCTCTATTACTCTGACCAGTTGTTGCCAACTTGGTAAAAGCATCTTGGCTAATAGAGTCCTTCCTCAACTTGTGTAATTCACAATGACTCAAAACTTGGATTTTGTAGGTTCATACTCAACCTTGAGAGACTGAAAGAACAGTAGAGCAAAGAAAAAAACATTCAGTTTGGGCACTAGCCTATAAATTGTCGGTATGTCAGTACCAGATCATTTACTTCTAACACAGCTAAATCAAAAGGATTGTTTCTATTCAGTTGCAAAGCACTTAATGAGGTCTTTCCACTTAACAAGGAAAGATTCTGTACTAATACTGAATGCCCTTTCGAGGTTGGGACTAAGGGAAGGAGTTCTGGTTTTATAACTTTTCAGCTAGCTGTTTCAAGCCTAGTGCCAATGCAGAGCCACCCAGTCGAAAAGGTTTGTACTTTAGATGTTATTTCTCCAAGACCATTGCTTAATCTGTCATAAAGGCTTCATCCCATGTTCCCAGCACCTAGTTCTCCAGTACTCAGTAAATTCACTCCAGAAACAGATTTCAACATTTTCACATCCTGTGGTCACAGATCCAGAAAGATTTCAGGGGGTTTTTTGGGTTGTTGGGGGGGTGGGGGGCAGTTATCTGTCAGGAACAACTGCAAGTAGTGCAGTTTAACCACCTGCGAACCACATCTCAGCTTCTCTTAGTATTGATAACCAGCACTAATAGCCCGGCACTCACAAGAGAACTGGAATTTTTTATAGTATCTCTAGAAGTGGTTCAGTTAACAGGAATACACTGGAGCAACCATGCAACATATAGACGTTAGTGGGAAATTTGGGGAGAGTGAGAATCAAAGCAATGTCCAGGGTGTGTTGTTTATCTGGTTTCATGCTTGAAAAATAGGGTCTGTTTTTCAATGTGGGAGCTCAGTAACAGTTTTTAGCTGAACAAGTGTGACACGGACCACTCCCATAACTTCCCATTCTCCCTAAGCATGTTCAAAACAATAAAAACTAACTAGCACAACCTCCCGTCCAAGCTATAGTACAGAATGCTATGGGGTGAATAAAATAAAGCCGTTTCCAAAAAGGAATGGAGCAATTTCCAATACCAACAAGTTGTCACAGGGAATCCCCTACCAGTAGCAGTCATTTACTTCAGACTTGTAAAGGATGAGTCAGTAGGAAGAAGAAATCAAGCTAATTTAAAATTGTTTTTCTCTTATAGAATATGGTATTTTTCTGTCCCAGCCTAGTCCTGCTCCTCCCATGCCCTTAACTGCTAAACCAAATTTGAAATGAAGGGTCAAGTTCTCAAAAATCACATGAATTCAGCACACTGGTCTGCACCATGACGCCAGGAGTGACCAGGCTAAGGGTGCCGCCTGGCAGCCAGCTCAGCTATTCAGCTGTGTGAGCTGGGTCTTAGTAAGAGCTGCAGGTTCTGCGTGGCAGGGGGTGATCAGATGTGTCACATAGAGCACTGGTATCTTGAAGGAAGAAGCAGAAAGAAAGGTTTCTTAGGGAACCCAGGCTCCTTTAGTTCTTCCACTCAAGGAAGAAGTTGTTCATCAAAACGAATAGCAACAGGTAGGACTCAATGCATTTGGTGGGGTTTTTTTTTCTACTTCATTGCAGACCCAGGGAGTCCTACAGTTTTCAGATGACAAAAGAAGGTCTGGCCCTTGTACAGGAAATGGCAAAAGATAGAACAGTTTAAAGGTGCAAGATCAATGGAATAGAGAGGTTCTTAATGGTTACAAGGGCTTACAAGGAAGGTGGCTGTTGTTCAGAAGCACCACACGTAGACTGAATGTGGCTACTGAATCTGAAAGCAAGGGATGCTTTATTTCCAGGGAGAAAAAAAAAATCAGCTTGAATATATTGTATTTCGTTTCTTTGAAATATCCTAAGGGGATATCTATGTCCAAAATAAATAATATATACACTAATAATAATAATAGCACAGGTTATAGCCCAAACAATTTTTTAGATTAACTAGTTTGTATGTACACTACCAAGCTCCTTGTTAATTTTTTTTCAGTACGCAGAATTTAGGACTAAAAATATCAGAAAGCATTTTAATCTATGTGTTTGCATCTTTTTATTTATACAGCACACACAAAACCACAACTAAGCCAGAGGTGTATTTTCTTACCATTATTTGTCAACAATATGAGCTGGTAATCTTATTTAAAGTGAAATAAAATTAAAAACAGTTGGAGCCTCAAAACCACAGTCCTTATCTTGCCATCAACTCAAGAAGAAAAACATATTGTCCATCCAATCAGAGCACTTGAGTGGGGACTAAGGGGACTTCAGCTTATATTATTCTCTAGAAAAGACCCAGAAAACATTTACATGTCATCTGTGCTTTTTCATTATTACTACTCTTAGAGACTTTTTTTTTGTTTATACTCTATTTGGCACCACCATATCATGTCTCAAGCGCCTCAAACTGTTTGATATGAACTCTCAGGACTTAAAAGAAGTCCATCTGTATCAAGCATATAGTATAGGCTTCTACAACAAAAATCTTAAAGCCAAAAAAAAATTAGTATGAAAAGTATAATCAGTGGGCTACACCTATGTTTATTCCTTATTCTGTCCTTCATCTTCCTTATAAAGAATAACAGTGCAGCACAAACTCTCTAGCACAAATAACTTTATATGTGAGCAAACCATGGGGGGAAAAAAAAAAAAATAAATTGAGGTTACAAATTCCTTATGTAAGTTGAGGTTAGCCTAGTCCTCAGCAGATTTCTGGCATATTTGCCAGTGGGCTTCATTTGTGCCTGCTGATGGCAATATACTGGTCACATTCAGGAACCACATTTTCACCTTAGAAAAGGAACATTCTTTCAACCTTTTGCTGTCTGTGATTCTCCCTCTCACACCTTGTCCATAAGCACAGGTAATGCTTTATGGTAGTTTCCTGAAGGAAATTACACAAAAGAGGGCAAAAATAATGAAAGTGCAAGGCCTGCTGCTGTTGTAGCCTGCCAAACCCTAGCCCAACACTCCAAGGACTGAAAAGGCATGTGGAAAAAGAAAAATTTCAAATACCGTGGAATACTGATTATGGCAATGGCCCTAAAAATATAGAAAAATCACATAATCTCTCACTGACACATACCTATCCTTCTGAGTCACACACAGAGCATGGTGTCTGTGGCACAGAGCCTGCAACTGCTCCTTTTTCAACTGAACAACTGATACAAGAAGGAATAAAATTTCCAAGTGCATCTTCAGTACCTGTGCAGCCCTTCAGGGATACAGACAGGAAGCGGTCTCCCATTTCCTTGCCATGTCTGTGTTCCTCTGTACACGAGCTGCACAACCACTTATTGCAGCTTGTACAGAGACTGTGAGCAGGTCTCTTCTCTTTACACATGGAGCAGCTCTAGGAACAAAAAGCGCAGTTACATACAAGGATAACAAATTAGTCATACAAACTATTATCTTTAATAGACTATCATTCAGATCGGTAAATTAATATTTTCTTCCTCAGATAATGCAATTCAAGTGATATTAAGAGTCTGGTTATCGGTGTAAAAGGGAACAGAATAAAATTAAGATTTGAAGCTCTTAAATTCCTTATCTTTCTGTGCTCTAGCACAATCAAACATAATTATGACATGATGCAGGAAATATTCAACAAAGTTTCTTGTGAACTGAAAAAAACCCAACACGAAATAATGAAATAAGACTTGTCTGATTTTCCTTAAGGAAAGTTAGCTTAAAAGTTAATTTTGAAAATGAGTGGTGCTTTGTAATCCCTTTCTGTTAGTGTTGTACTACTTACTGATGGCTTTAATACATCAGCTGAGTGTACACCTTACTTTTATATATATATGTATATATATTTAGATAGATACGTATAGATATTTTCTAACTCAGGAAAGATAGTCTAGGTTGCCAAGTAAATAGTTGAAATGTTAGTCAAACAGTCTGTCAAAAAAGTTTTTTTAATCTAACTACCATCTCTTTTCTAATCACAACACTATGCACAAGCATTTTACCATATCCTTTCAGTGTCATTCATTAATTTCTGTCTGTTACTAATTATTTATTAACAAACTAAAAAATCCACTTCTGCCTTCATGTACAGGAATATAAATTGAAGCTACTTCAACAGAGCTACTCCAAATCTACACTGCTTTGTTCAAAATCAGAGTTTACACTATTTGCTTTAGCATTGCATAAACCACTCTGACACAGTGTAACCGTCAGAAAAATACATAAAACATGCCAATGGTAAGGCAATTTGGAAAATGACATGGGTATACCCACATACCAGTAATGAAAAATTTAGTTCCTATACTTTAAAGAACTGACCAGAAATTAGCTCATTTTATATATGGATATCACATCTGGTAAACTGGAAACATAAGACACAGGAACATGAGAAGAACCGAAAACCTTAATTATCATTATTGATTCAACAATTTAGGAAATGCCCTTTGTTACATAGGCCATGCTGTCTGAAAGAGTCATAAAGGGGAAATCAATAAAGCAGCACAAAAATGAAGCGGACAATTTGATCTTTGGTATCCAGAATGAACTCAAGAGTTTTTTCAAGATAGCTATAATGATACTTCTTTTAAAAAGAATTTGCACTAGTCATAAAATACCTTGTTTAAAAACCCTGACTTACCATAGCTACAAATAGGTACTAATGGGAAGAGTGAGCATTGTGATGTAATTTTAGCATCATCAAAGAATAAAAGCTTTGCCATGAATTTCTTGAACTCAAACATTTCCTACAAGGTTGCAATATACCTACTGTACTTGCACATAGTTCCTGAATATTGCTACTACCCAGGGCTGCTCAAGCAACTAAAATAGATGACAAAATTACTTCCTATGCTGTCCTTTCTATTGGGCATCAGCTTATCTTCAGTTCAGTTACGATGCATTCCAACTATTCTGATGGGAACCATGAAGAGAAGGCTATAGCAGCATGCACTCAACATATAATCCCTCATGCAAGCCCTGGTGAATTTCATAAAAGAGTCTCTCTTTGCAGTGTCTCAGGGAATAGAAAACCTGAAGGAAGAACAATTACAGTTCTTTGTTGGTCATCTTAGTTTTAAATTACAGCTTTAACATTAAATGGAACATCTATATCCACCTAAATTCTGAGAGGCAAGTGAGTCAAATTCAGATTCACTTCACCACAAGAAGAAAAATTTTTTGTTCTGCTGAAATTAAACTCTAGCATTCCCTTCAGTGGGGCTGGAATTCCACAACCCATCTCTTACCGATCTATTGTTCGAGAGTTTCTAGGTATTCCCAATTTTTTTCAAAGAGGTTGGACAATTCTTGACAATAAAGCAGCAAAACAAAGTTTCATATGTGTTCAACTGTACATGCAGGGAAGTATGTCTGTAAGTCATTCTGCTATTTTACCCATTTGCTTATGAACGATGTTTTCAAAAAGGTACATGTAATAATTTAAACCAAAAATCCTAATACAACTTATATAACCAAAATTCAAAGGTATTTATTTTGGCAAGCAAATCTTGTTATATAAAAAGAAGTATCTAATTTAAAATGTACCCATGAAGTGTCAGCTTAAGGAACAGGTCAAAAGCTGAGGGGATGCTTTGCCTCCTCTGCAATAATCACAACTACTTAATCACAGGCTCACCTGTAACTGTTCAGCTGTCAGTCTGACTAGAACTTATATTGACATTGCACTGTGTTAATGTTACTTTTAAGTTGCAGAGCACAGAGTGTTCCCAGAGTTACATTATTTATGACGTGGAAATGGGCTTTTGGGCAAGAGATTCTGAATTGCACATTTTTGAAACTCCTGCAGCTCGTATATAGCACATTCTATCATTTACGCTTCACTATGTCACACACTGAGAAACATCTTGTGTCCAAACACTTTGTTACAAGCCTTGACAGATGCCTATTTGAACGTACTAGGTAAATTAAGAAAATGATGGCAGTTCAGCTGTGTCTCCCTTGGATGAACTGGTGCTTCTCCTTTTGATATCACTGACGGCAAAAATACAGCTTTCCTTTTGGGGAGGGTAGATAAAACACAGTAAGCAAGCTTCACTGATATATGACTTGACTGTTAATAAAAAGGAAGCCAAAATCTGTGAGGAAGGTTCATGAGTCCCTCTAGGGTACTCCTATGCTCCAGTGAGAAATCTGCTTTATTGAACTGCTCTTAGGATTCCTAACGGATTACAGAAAAGAAAAACCTTCTTTAAAAGGTTTGAAAAAATTATCTGGTGTTTTTGAAGACATTAGATATTCTCATTTGATTTCCTTTCTACACAAATTCTCATTGAAAGGTAAATGATGTGAGTCATGGTAATTAAGAAATCACAGTATAAGTGCATTCTAAAGACTAAGCTTATCTTACTAATTTTCTTCTTCCCTTTGAAGAGTGTATGCGAATAGACCTCTTCCTATTTGAGATACCATTGCACTCTTCAAGCACCTTACACCTGAAGATGTCAACACACCTGCATTGATTTTTTAATTTTCCTTGAACACTCCATGGATTAGGTTACATGTTCTTTTCTTTTTAACAATGGAGAAAATTAAACACAGGAAGGACTGATGGGGAAGTACAACCCCCTATGCTTTTTTTGCAACAATGTCCCTGGGCAAGTCACTTGCACAATTTAAAGTGGTCTCCTACAAATGGTTGCTGACCCTATAGGAGGTGAGGAGTGGAAAGATTTATCTTCTGTCCTACATTACAGAAAAATTGTTTCACTTCACTCAAAGGCCCTGAAACTGAATATCCAATGTGGCTATCCAGTTTACTTAGGAACCAAAAGTGCAAAACAGACGGATTGTGGTCCAGGAGCTGCTTCAGAAGGTGACATCCAGTATCCCAGGTTCTTTGTTACTCTTCCCTTGCTTTAGATAATGCAAGCAGCAGATTACAGAATAGCTTTAACAAGATTTCACCTGTTTTAACTCCCAGCTACAGGCAATACTACCACATTCTGAAATCAATCTTATTCGTACAAATCGTAGAATTCTGTTTTGTAATAAGAGGGGGCAGAAATATACATTTCCATGTCCCTCCTCGCAACTTAAAGTAGTAACAACTGAAGAACTGTGAGAACAGTCCTGCCTGTTAACTGGGTATTTAATAGAAGTGAAATTCCTCTATGTGCAGTCAATACAAGGCCCACGGTAGTAATCCTGTGCCTTCCAATTACCCTTTGCATCCATTCCCTAATGGGAAACTGAAATATGATGTGACCCTTCTAATCATTAAAACAGACAATCAGAAAATTATAATCGCCCACAGGATTTAATGGGTAATCTTTGTGCAACCATTTAGCCAATAGTTTGCTTCTGTTTACTTTGTGTTGAGAGCAAAAAGGAGACCAAAAGTCCAAGAGTTTCAGTATCTTCCTTATACATTGTCACAGATCCCATCCCACACCACAAGTATAAATATTTTTAATTTACTCTATTTTAAATATATAGGGCCTAACTCATTCTTCAATTAAAGTTCAAAAAATACTATGAAGTCAGTGTGTCCATCTCTAGCAGGGAAGTAATTACAGTGCTGCATAAGCAAACTGTAAAAGAGTCTGTTGTTTCATACAAAGTTTTCTCTGTTTCCAGTGTTCATCTGATTGTCTGCCTTGTGAGTTGTTGAAACACTAATTAGCGGTTTTCACTTACCTTTGCCATGGCTGAATTACCAGTGGGAAAGTCCTTGAGAAAGAAATTTTCAACTACATCTCTTGCAAAGCAGGTCTGTTTGCACACGGGGCAGCAAAGGATACCTGAATTGTTAAAAAAAAAAAAACAAAAAAACAACAACCACCACAAATAAAACAATGCATACCAGCCATGTGAACCAGGAATTGATATAAACCCCATTTTAGTATCTCTGGCTTTTTTACATCACATGGACACACTCAGTTCTGGTGAACTAAGGCATTCTTCTAAGCCAGAAGTTGCATATGGCTAGATCTAGTTAAATACATAGGAAAGAAAAGCAAAGGAACAAAATCCCTAGAAAGACACTATAGTTCAGTCGAGTTATTTCAGTATCTATTAAAGATACCTGCCATATCTAAATTACCATGAATTCATTAGGGCTTAGAGCTTTGATAAAAACTGAGCTGCACTTTAAACCGTATTCCCTTGTTACAGATCCACTTGTGCGTTCTGATACTTGCCACAGTTCTAGAGCAGCTTTATCTTACCAGAGGTACATCAAAGCATAAAACACACACTGACTGATACTAGTTTTACAGTGCAAGATGCTATCCAAGTGAAGGGAAAGAGAAGTAACGCGCTGCTAGCAGAAGCAACAAGTCAGAATAAGGGTAAAGGATAAAAAAAGTTTCATAAAAGTTAGAATTTCAAACCATCTATTACAACAATCCACAGGTGGCAAAAGGTGATCACCCCTAAAGCACAGCAAGCAGCAAGAGCAGCAAAAACAGGTTCCACCTTCACTAGCTACTGAGCACAACTGGGATGAATCTTAGTGTTTGCCTGGGCTGAGAACTAATGGTAAAGGTGCCCATTAACTGCATACCTGCACTTCTGCACCTCTGCTATCTAATTCCTAGACTTCTTGGGCTAGGACTTGTATTTTTCTAGAAGGTCTAATGCCTTTTTTTTTTTAAGGAGCCTGCATGTTTCTGAACCACATTTCTGTAAACTACTGTAGATGTGAATCCAGTCCTTCAGAGACGGTGGTGGTGTGTCAGACTATTTTACCTTCTCTTATCAAGTCTTTTTTTTAATCTAAATTTTTCCATTCTGTTGAGAACGGAATTTCAGTGTTATGCTCACCTTGCCAAGTGACCTGTTTATGATAACTAAAAGCAGCATTTTCCATGACTACATGATGCAAATTCACTTCAAGCAAGCTTCTAAATGCAAGATCAATGACAACTTTCTACTGGACTGACAATGTTCAACATGCACTTTTCCATAACTAATTTATTTTTTAATAAGGAGAGTGGCCTGTAGATTAATTAAATCTTAAGATGTCTATTTCTTATTGCACTGGACAGTTATCAGAGACTCATGTTTTCCAGGTGCTCAGTATTACCTGCCCTTGGGACATGGCTCCTGCAGTCCCCAGCCAGGTGCACAATTCTATCCCTGAATGTCTCCCATTTTCAGAACACCACTACTGTTATTTTAACAGCAGCACTTTACATTGACAGAGACAAACAAACCCCAAACCTTTCCTGCATTACCACTTCTGACAAACGCATTATGCAGTTACATGTCTGAATATGTTCCCTTTCATTCACAAAAGTTTTGAAGGAACTTTCAGTACTGTTATATCTCCTTTGAAAAGGACATCTTACCACGAACCACTTCCAAGAGGTTTAAGTCTTTTTTAGCCTGAATTTTGTTATAAAAGCAAAAGTATATTGTTTACTATTTCCTGAGGTTGCATTTACAACAGAACTGTGATTTGTAGGCCCAAGTGGCAGACTATGGTCTACCTCACACTTGTTTAACCGTGCATTTCATACAACAGTGAGTGTTCATGTAGATGTGAGAAGCACAGGCAGGATCCACAGGTGCCTGTGCTACTCAGCTACAGGTCACCCCAGGGGACACAAGCGATTGCCAGCACTTTGCTCATCTTCCAGGCAAGTGTTGTTTAAGGGTGTTCTGGTGACTGGAGTTACAAACGAGGATAAAAATTCATCCCATAAAGATGCCCATGATGGCAGAAAACTGTAGAAGTCTTTTAAATTCTTCCTCTACTTTACATTCTTAATACAAGGAGCACAGTTGAAAAGGTATCTCATTTAACTACAGTATTTGTAGCTAATCACCTTCATATGTTACACTCTAGGACAACGGAATGCTTTTATAATAGTCACACTGAAACCTTTCCATGCTTTCCCAAATCAAGGTTGTATGTGCCTTTTAGATACCCATTAACAGCTTGGTTCTCTAGAGAAATATGAAAACCCACAGGAGCACTGCAGTACCTAAGACAAGATGTGTTAAACAGACAGCGGTCTCCTACACCTTGTAAATGATGAGTACGACAAGCACCAGTGAATTGTAGCGCTCATTCCTAGAAGGTGAAACAGTTTTCACATTTCCCCATGAGCACCTTACAAAGTGACACAGTTATAACAGCAGCAGAAATAGAAAGACAGATAGATTTTGATTCATAAGCTAGGAAGCAAACTACCTCCATTGCATGCAGCTTTCTCAAGTAAGTCTCACAGGACATGCTCTAATTCTTGGTGTAGTCAATAGGAAACCATCTACTGACTTTACAGGGAATCGCCTCCAGCCCTTTGAGACTTTGAACCAGTTTCTTACTCCTATAACAGCATTGCCCAAGCAGTGCCAGTTCTTGATCTGCCTAATACAGAGAGAAAGCCTCCATACTGAAACTACACAATACACTGCAAACTGACCAGAGGGGAAATTATCAACAGGTTCTTTTCTGAGACAAGAAATGCACGACTCTCACAGTTATTCCTTCACCTACACGCCACGTGGGTGAGCACACAGTCTTTCACAAGACATTTTTAGGAACAGGTGCTTATTAGGAAACAAAAGCAGTGCTCAGGACTTTGTCATAACAAGGACAGCTTCTGCCTACACATCACATAAGGTAAAAAAGGTTGATATTGAAGTTACTATTTTTTTAAGTTACAACACTATTCAGTTAGTGCAGAATGTTAAATTATACGGATTGAATGATATTTAATGGAATACTTTTGGCCTCAGGCATGTTCATATAAACCTTAAATTCTGCTAACTCATTACAATCCAGTGAAGTATAAAATACACTGTATAAAAAGTGCATTAATTTGACAATGGGCAAGATTATCTTTTTAATGTTTTTACATACATTTAAAGAAAACTTCAACAATTTTCACCCTAAGAAAATATATATCATGCATGAATGTCAGCTCTGCACAGAATCCTCCTGACATATACTGAGAGATGCAGTGGTGTTAAGAAATATGGCACAGTCTTGATTTTTTAGGTAGATTATGTTACTTATTATTAATATTAGGAGGTATCTAAAAGTGATGCCTTGGATGCCACGGGACAATTTTTTTCCCAGGTTTTAGATCCAAGTTATGCTACTGAAATCAGTGTTGTTCCAGAGATACACATGGAATAAGTAGCACACACACAGGTCAGAACTTTGTATTAGACTCACTACCACAGACCATCAAGTACAGCTTTGATAGCATGAACGTCAAAGTGTGTTTTAAATATCCAAGTAACTGTGAATTATAATGATGTCGAATCTAAAACTCCCTTGAGATGTATGGCTGCCAGTTTAATTAAAAAAAAAACCCATCATCAGAATTAAGAGCATAACAGTTAACAGGAAAAATAATGGGGACACCATGGCCATACTGGAATTGGAAGTAGTCTCCCACTTGTAGAAGGACTAATCAGCAAGCACCTTCTCATCTCTCCTAATACTGGATGGATTTGCATCTTGCTAAAAGAGGGATTCCCTAAACATGGCAGCTTCAGAGATCATAGTTAACTAATTTGGCTTCTTACTTGACTCCTATTCTATTTAATGAAAATCTGTGCTCCCTGGAAAAGCCCAGCTTTTTTCAATATAAATTCCCCAAAGAACCCAATGATAGCTTGGCATAATAAATACACTACAGAATGGTTTCTGAAGCAATTACCCTGAAATTAAGCAAACCTTACATACATATTTACAAATAGCCACAACCAGCAGCTACCTCAACAATACAAAGCAAGTGCACTATGCTGTGCTCGTGCTCAGAGCGCAAATCCTCAGTAAAGTACAATTTCCTAGAAACCCATCACCTATCCTCTGGATAAAATCACTTCGAGAGCTACTCACAAAGTCACCTGTGTTGGGGAGTGGGTGGTTATCAAGCACAACCGCACATACTGTGTGCTCCCTGGAATCAAGCTTTGCCATACTGCAGATTTGAAGTCGCTACAATTTTCACAGACTATCTGGGGCTGCTCCCCCTTCTTCAGCCAGAAATGCTGACAAATCAGCAGGGCAGAAAGATGTACTGGGCCACTACAAGGTGCGTTTTTTACTTCTTGCCTTCTTTCTTGCCCTTGCCTCTCAGATTCATTCAGGCCTCTGCTAATTTGCCTTGGCTATATCTTTCCTGAAGTGGTGGAATAAAAATCCCATAGTGAGAATGAATACCAGCCCAGTATGCTACTTGCCTTCTTGCCTGGGTCTTCTCTCAGTCCTCAGAATAACCTGGAGCAAGCATGCAGAAGGAAAAAGAGCTTTTCCAGATACAGGTAGTAGCAGGTCTTACAACAGCATTCACTCCCACGGTACGTTTTGCAGACCATTCCCTTAACATTTTTCTTGCCTTCCTACCTTACTGCTGCCTATAAACAACATTGTTAATTTGTTTTAAGAACTTGGACTTTGCAGACAGCTCATTTAAATATATCATTACAGCACCGTGGGTGAAGGTAAGAGTAGTCAGAAGCCCTAGAGACTCACTGTTTGTACGTAAGAGAATGATGCAATTTCTGGAACTAAATAGCAATTCAACATGGAATTACAGGATTCAAACAACAGTTTACGTACTAACAGATCAGGATCCAAATTCAGCTATGGTGCAATAGCAATGCCCAAATGAAGTCCATCATGGTTATCAACACCTCTAGAAGTAGCAAAAAGCTATGAGAGCTGTTGGAATGTTCTATTTTGTATGGAAATTATATTGGTAGGAAGGAGGTAGAAACATTTGCCTAAATTATTTTTAGAAGTTTATTACCTCCTGCTGTTTATCATTTGAAATCATCACTAATGACATCACATTTCACTGCTAAAGAGATGGTTGTGAATTTAGAAAGGCTAGCAAAAATCCCAATGTTGGATTTAAGTCCCATTTCATTGTTATATGCAGAATAAGACCCTATTTCAGAAGTATATGCAGGATAAACCACATATAAGCTATTCTCAGTGCATCTGAGATATCAGCTAGAACTGAACAAACACTGACGACCACATTGTCTAGTGGAAGGTGTCCCTGCCTATGGCATGGGGTTCGAAACTAAATGATCTTTAAGGTCCCTTCCAATCAAAACCATTCTACAATTCTATGATTGTATTGAACAGACTCCCATGAAGTTTCATCATGTGAGGGATGTGGAGGAATAGTCCTACACCTGCATCCTTCCAAGGTTCCACTACTCCTTTAACTACCATCCATAGTAGGCTAACGCACCTGAACACAACCACAAAATCCACCAGCACGAGAAAGCGACACTTGTACAGACATACCTCTGTGTGTGTTTTGTTTATATACACACATCTCTGAGCCCCAAAAAGCTTTAGAAGCAGATGTTTACTTTGCTGAAGCGGTTTGCAGCCCTTCTTCATAAGTTTATTTCCACTCTCACACTCCCATTAGCAACAGTAACTAGACAGCATGTTAGGGAAAATGGAGATACTGGAATAGGCTGCCCAGGGAGGTGGCTGAGTCACCATCCCTGGATGTGTTTAAGGGTCGTTTAGGTGTGGTGTTGGGGGATATGGTTTAGGGAAGAACTTGTAGAATAGGGTTGATGGTTGGACTCGATGATCCCAAGAATCTTTTCCAACCTGAATGATTCTATGATATTCAAAGGCAGTAGATCCAGAAGTTAGACACAGATACCCATCTGGACTCGCCGGTGCCACAGCTGGGATCTCAAAAAATCAGCTTTCAGGAAAACAAGGTTCTGTCATATACCATTCGAGCCCTAGCTCCCCAGAGGTCAGATCCCTCATATCCCACAGCACTTTAATTTCTGTTAAAGTTGCCACGCTGCACTGGACCATGAAAATAGTAAGCAGAGATCAAGGTAGAGACCCTCGTACAGAGCGTCCCATTGTAGAAGCACAAATAAAGAAAGAACTAAAATTGCTGTGTGCTTTTCAGTTTATATTCCACCTATACTGTAGCAATCTAACTTGTGACAGAGCTGTGGATAACTTTCAGCAAACTGTAATTTGAAAGTGCAAACCGTAACCTCTCCACCACGTACGAAAATTGAGTACAAAGACCTTTTGAACATCGAAAGCCGCAGCTCGCAGTTTTGTTTCAAGGTCTTCCAGTCTGGTCAGGTTTAAATAGAAAGAACCCTCAAGCTGGTTGTCTCAGAAATAAATCAATGCAGATAATTAACCTATTATTATCATGAGAATTGTTTAGCATAAAGAAACAAACAGTGGAGCTATCATACACATAACATTTATACTTGCTGTCCATGAGTTGCACCTATTCCTCCACTCTTTTCCCTCCAACAACCATCAGAATAATTATTCTCAGAGAGCATTAGCTACAGCTCAAGCTGCAGGCATAATTTATGCTTCCTTGGAGACCCAATTATAGGTTATAGGAAACAGTTCTGAAGACAATCTCCCACTCTACAGCTTCATATTTATATAACTAAACCCCCATTGTTTCACTTGCCTTTTGGATCTGGCAGCCAAACAACAGTGAGAAAGGCTGACTAACTTTATATCCATTTTAAAATGACTAAATATATACATTATGAAGAGTCTCCTTTAGAATTACCTTTCTACATCCCTTTTTAGAAATAAAACATGTATTTGGTGTTAAGTGGATTTAATCAGAGAAACTGAGTGTTCTCCTTCACAGTTAATAGATGTGATGCATTGCATCACTTGCCTTACATGACTGCATCAAAACAAGGTTATTTGGGGCCTGGAGATATAACAGCTGTAACACAAAGACAGCCAAACTGTACAAACTGTACTCCGCTGTAAGTCTAAATTATTTCTTTTTTTACATGCAGACTTAGTACAAGATAAGGCACTGTGTGTTCACACCTAGCGTCAGTACACCATACCTCTCACGCCAAAACATCAGACTGAAAGCGAACCTAGAGCTGAAGGAGTCCTAGAGCTCAATTTGTTTCTCGAAATAAACCCCGCTGAAGACCTCTCTGAACACTTTAAATGCAAGCATGACCAGCGCTTGGCTGAGTTTTGCATGTGCCTCACTAATAAGCGTTCACAATTAGGGATCCATGGCTATATGTAGCACCTGCCTTACAAGATAAAGAAACTGTGTTTTTAGCTGGAAATAATAAAATGCAGCAAGTGGACATGTGTCAACAGTTCATTTGAAGTCACATTTGTTCTCTTCTAACAGTCTGTTTTCTCTTAGTTTTATCCAATCCGTTTGCACTTCTCTAATACCTAACCCTGTTACATTTCTTGGTGTTTAAGTGGGACTCTCAGACCCCCTCTTGCATGTGGGAAGCTAACATAATGCAAGTGTGGACAGTTTTTTACTTATGCACAGAATGCAGATAGAAACTATGCAGTCATTTCCCACAATTTGTTATCCAATCTAGAGAAGCATAAAAGGGCAAAGCCCATTTTTAAAAGTAGAATTTCAGAAAAAATAGCTCAATGCACAAATACAAAACCATGACTCAACTAAATCTACCTCTTTCCAAAGCAATTTACAAAGCTGAGCAACTACTAATTGCATTTTATAAACATAAAGTGGAATTTAAGGTTAGACAAGTTACCGAATTCAGTCACAAAATGTAAATAATACCAGGGCTTGAGATCAGTTAGCAGGAACCTGCAAGGTGTTCAGGTACATCTTTCCTGATCTGCCTTGTTCTCAGAGGTGTAAACTGTTACTGAGTGGTGATTACCTGTGGGTTTGGGTTTTTTTTTCAGGAAAAAAACCCCAAACCTTGAGCTGAGACAGTTTTGCAAAACCAGTAACTTCTCACAACAATGTACCTCCACTGGTCCTCATTCAGCTACTTTTAAAATTAATATGTTGGTGATATTTAAAGCAGTAAAACATTTAAAAACATTCAATTACTGCAGTCATTTAAATCATCCAATCAGCAATTTAAATTACTGAACATCTTATGGAGAGGAAGATTTGCAGATAAGGGGTAATTTATTTTGGCACCCACCTCGAGGTCAGAAAGGAGGAATCCACACAGGAACCTGGATGAACCTGGTTTTGAACGTATTCAGAACTCAGTGAGAAAGATCTAGACTCAAGAAGCCAAGGCAGCATGCAAGAACCAATTCTGTCTGTCTTCACATTGCAGTGTGAGTGGCAATTCACACAGGTAGGAGCCTAACAAAGTCCTCATCTGAGACATTTCCTTCTCAGGAGATAGGATAATTTTCTCCCTCTTTTCCTTACCCAGTCCCTCTCTTTGAAATTATTCTTTCCCATGCAATAAACAGACTGAAAGCACACAACATGCAGATCTGCAGAGAAGAATGTGAATTCTCTGTTACATAAATGAAAAAAAGGAAAGTGACACTGGCCTGCAGAAAAAGAAAGACTAAGGATCTTAAAGTCCCCTTTATATACGAAGCATATGTAAGAGCCAAACTTCCAAAGGTAATTTTCTTTTTCCACTCAAATTACTGCCAAACTCTCACTTCTCACAGCTTTGAATAAATTCTGATATGCATGCAGCTTTCCCATAAAAGCCCTAGCTATATCAGAACGTTCATGCATGAGTCATCTTAAACACATACAGGTATAAAAGTTTCCAGCATCACCTCCCATCAAATATCAGTGCCACTTACCTCCATCTTCTCAACAATCTTAATACAACAAATAGTATAGTACCATTTGTAATAAAGCTGACTCAAACCCACAAATTCAAGTATGTTTTTGTAGCAAAGGTCAGATTGACTTCATTAGGAAGTATATGCACTTTTTCCATTCTTATACGTTGCCTAAAGAATTCATACCGAGTAAGGAACACGTTTTTCTTACAGGCAGTATTTCATGTTTAGTCAGCTAAACTGGTTTAGCACTTGCCTTTACAGTTTACCATGGCACTTATAAGATCATACTTAAGGATAACACTAAAAACTGCGTTAGTTTTGTACTGCCCCTAACTCAGCAATCTGTGCAGATAAGACAAGCAACATCTAGTATCATGCCATCAAAAGATTTGACAAATTTATCCTGGCTGACCTAATGTGGTTGCAGTTTCAGTCACTGACTTAAATAAGAGACACAGATGTTTTGGTTTTGCTGCTCTCCTTGCTCATGTATTAACTGAGTCTCTGCACCTGGTATCTCACTTCATTTACTGGGTCATCACCGTTCATTATTTCTGTTCTTTAAACTTGCTGTTTTCCACAGAAGTTCCCTATCTACAAGAGAATGAGGAAGTAAACAAAGAAACTTCAAGAATACAGAAATAAACTAGTATGTGTTCCAGTCTGCTATAGACAAACAATCCCCGATCCACTCAGGAGCTTAAAGAAATACCCAATATTTTTAACAACTCATGAGAAGCTCTAGCTGTACTTCATCCAAGATCACCAGGTGCTGTAAATTCACTTTTCCACTTGGCAAACAGAAACAAGGAGGAGAGAGGATCAGCTTAGATGTCAAATGAGGGTACATAAAAACTTAACAGAGTACTTGTTTTCAACAGCATTTCATTATAAAGTAGGTCTTTCAGACTTTAAGCCCACTATGAAGGGGCATCAAAAAATGTAAGATGACATTTACCTGAAATGACTGCTTTGCTCTCTTTGTCTTCTCCTACCTTTATATCTTTTTCTGTCCATACCCTACACATAAACAACCCTTCTTAACTTCGCTATGAAGTTATTCCCTGTTCCTTTATCTTTTGTGTTTTGCTAGCCTTTCAACAGTGATGTCCTAACATTGTTTTAATTTATTCTCAAACCTGAACTTGTCTAGTTTATGTTACCTTATCAATTCCGATTACCATCACCTCAGGGAAGGTATCTTCTCTTCCTACATGTTTCTAAAATCCACTATGGAAGATAATAAATGATGCCTCTTGTTCATCTAAAGTTCAAAGCCTGTGAAAATACAAGTAATCTACATGCCTTTGCTCTTCTTATTCATTAGTAATGAGTCTGCAATGCTTCCCCATGGCAATTAAGACCCATTCTGTTAAAATTACTGTATTCTGTGATCTTATTAAAAAAAAAAAAGGTTTGTATTTTCTATTAAATCCCTACCTAAAACTGTAAAAACAACTTCAGGATTTCCAAAGCCACAGTCAGAAAAAGCATTTTGTCCTCACCAGTTACTCCACTTGTTAGGGTGAGTTACAGTATATCCTACAGTCAGAGAGGTTCAGGCAGAGGGAAACAACATTTACAATGAGATTAAAGTTTCAGTGCACCACAATACAGATATTCGAATAACAATTATTATGACCTCTGTTCTTAACAAAGAACCGGATGTTTTTGTGTTGGGGCGGGGGGGGCAGGGGGAGGGCAGAAGAGGAAGAGAAGAATAAAACTATTACCACAACTCGTGTCACAGAAAGGTTCAACGTGTCTAAAAGATAACATAAAGATAAAGCCTAGAAACTACCTTACAGCACCTATTCATTTATTAAGCTAAGCAAACAAAATATTCCTAAAGTCACACTTGGTAACAGAAACTTAGCCCCAAAATGTTAAATGTTGCCTCATTGCGTCATTTCTCTTCAAAGCACTGCTTCTGGATGAAAACCATAATGAAGGAGGCTTCTTCCCGATCCACCCTCTGCTCACACAAATCTTGAGTCCCCTAGTTTATTCTTTTAAAGTATTGCTGTAAAGGAACAGGCTACAAAAACCACTTCTCAATCCATCTATTTTATTATACTGTAATATGAAGAGCACAAGCCAGAGATTCTTAAATATTACCTTCATATAGAACTTCATACCCAGTGGGAATACAGCTATATCCTTGAATCAAATCCGGAAGACAGTCCTTACAGAAGGAATGAAGGCAAGGTAGCATTCTGGGCTCTCTCCTCCGCAGGTCCCATCTGCACACCAAACAATTCCTCAGCAGATCCAGGGTCTCCATTTCTGTTGGCTGAAGTTTGACATCGAAAACATGAAGAGTCACGAAATGGCTCATGACAACCCCTTCACTTAACAAAACACCTAACCACTCAAGCACAAACTAGAAGGCAACAGCGGGATGCACGTTCTCAGAAACATTTATTTAGTTCTTGTGAAGAAAGAGGAAGTTACTTGCAGCTGAAAATCACATACCTGCTTTACAAAAGAGAGTATCTTCGCAGATTGTTGTGCAGGAAAGTGTGGTTTAAGGTTTACAAACTATTATCCCACTATCTCTCTGTAGTACCTGCAACTTCTCTAAAAACTGAGGTAATCTGTTCCATTGATCTACTTACAAAGCTGTTACCAGGCTGAATTGTCACATGCCGTATGTTTCCTGCTAGAAGTGCTGAAGCTAAGCAATAAAAATGATGATAATTTCTAACTGCTTTTACAATTTCACCTCAGTATTTTATAGCTTTCTGGTAAAGTAAATAACAAGCATAACTGGTCATACATCCATCATCTCAACAATGCATGTTAGAAAGCTGCCTGGATAAATGTACAGCATCTTCTGCCAATCTTCTTTATAGAAATTTAATAAAATGCATTTTGCAGTAATCCAATTTCAACTGTCCAGATGACCACAGACCAAACCTATGCTTTCCACAAGCAGGACAGTGTTCCTCCTGCCAAACCCCAAGGTAAGATGAGAGTTTTGTAGTTCATGTTCCATCCTCAATTCTGAGATTTTGAGAGATGTTCCTCAGATACAGCCTGCAAAGGGAAATTTTTGCAAGTTGCACCAGAGAAGAAGCAGCAAATACAGTCTTGTCTCCCCTGGAGTCACCCTTCCAGCTGACCGAACCTCCTGGGACCAGAGCCCCATGTAGCTGCCCATGCCTTGGCATGGTGGCCTCGCTACCAGCAGTACCTAACTTGCATCTACGATCTTCAGATTTCCCCAGCACCAAAGAGCAGCAGCTCTAATCTCAGGGCCATGTATTCTCTTGAGGGATTCTGTCTTGGGGCAAATTCCAGTGGAAAAGGTTAGTGAGTGGTTTATTTTGCTTTTCCTACAATGCAAAAAAGTTATGAATGTATCCGAAATTCACAACCAGGAATTTTTAAAGTGTTGCATCCGGAAGTCATTGCATGTACACTATTTTAGAAAAAACAAACAAAAAAGGACCATACATTAGAGTCTGCTTTATATTTTATATCCAAGACCCATTCTAGGAACAAATTAAGATAGGTAGATATCCACCAGCTTTACTGAATTCACTTAGACAAATTCAAACTTACCACTAAAACTTATGACTGGAATTTCAAAACTAGAGGTCCCTTTAGAAATGAGCTGTGACAACCGTACCTGTGGTTTAATTAGCAAACATTGTATCTGTGCTTCTCATATGAGCTCGCTTTTTACAGTGTATCTTCATCAACCATCTTGCAGAGGTAAATGTCATTAGAGCAGCAGTTTCACAGCTTGCTCCATCTCTTTTGTTTCTTGCAACTACTGTTGCTAAGATGACAAACCAGCACCTACAAAAACATGTAATTTCTGCTGTAGGAAGTTGAGGTCTTAGACTACCACATTGTTTAGACAGACAAACCACAGCCCAGGACCAAAGCATCCATGCACAGATAATCAGGGCAAACAAAGCCCTGGGCAGTGCTCTATCACCATAAAGGCCACACCTTTGGCTGAACGAGCAGAAGCAGGCTACCATAGGCTTTAACCTATGGTTTAAGCATAACATATGAAACTACGTACAAGTTTTTGGTAGGACGGAGAAGGATGAGGGTGCTAAAAAGTGTTTAAAGTTTCCTGCTGAGACAGGTATGCAAATCAGCAGTGAGGCACATTACCAGTGACTTGGCTGCACTGATGGGAAACACCAGCAGCAGTGATTACAAAGAAAATAAACTTAATTTGGAGATGTGTGGTGAGGGTAATGAGGCAGGATGCGGGACTGAAATGGATGAAGGTAGGAGGGCTGAGGAGGCAGCTGGCAGGCTGAGCCACACCTGGAACGGGAAGAAAAGTGACTTTTGGTGTGTCAGCCTGGACAGGGATAAGGACAGGTACTGTGCTGGGAGGATGCCTCAGGATGCTTTAAGGCTCAGTCGTGGCCTCAGGAAGGCAACGGCCCCCCCAACACAAACAGAAGAAAAGCATCCACATATAACAGGATTGGAACTTCCACTAAAGCATCGTTACATTTCATACAAGAGCAGTTTGTAATTATACACTCTCAGAACTTTATCATTTTTGTATTTTAAGGATAAACTGTCTATGCAAGTCCTTCAATTTCCTATATTCCTTTTTCTCAGATTTAATTAGATGGGCTTTTTAAATCTTCTTCCCTCTATTAGATGTGGATGTCGCTACACGAGGCTCATTACAGCATTTTAAAATGCTGTAATATCAACTTAACCTGTTTTGCCTACAATTTGTTCATTAGCAGTACTTTAAGTTGCCAAGAATTTAGAAAACATTGAAAATAAAAATATCAGTTAAAAACAAAGCAAACCCCTAAACAAACAAAAAGGAAGAGGCTTTACATTTAAGAAGTTAGTTGGTGCTCATATAGCTTGCTCATTTCTCCTGTTTCTGTGTCGGAAAACCCTCTGTGTGGCCACCGCGGACGGCCACGCTGGGGGCGCCCTACCAGCCCAGCCGGTCAGCGCAATTAGCTTGTGACGACTCGGCCCTCTTACACCGCGCAAACGCTCCACGATGGCGGCGGCAGGCAGCAGAGCCCGCCCGAGCCCTCAACCCCGCCCCGACCCCACCGTGAAGGGCCGTTCCCGGTGCCCGCGGTGCCGCCCGACCTCTCGATCAGCTCGGCCTGCTCGCGGGCCCAGTCGGACGTGCTCGGTGCGTATTCTCCCTGAAGTGGCATGACCCTAGTCAACCGCATGACTCGTAGAGGTATTCCTGGTGACCCGCCGGGGCGAGGCCGCGGTCGCGCAGAATCGTGGATGCCGGAGTCTCGGGGTCCGCGCAGATCTCCTCGAACGAGCGCTCCAGGTCGTCCGCGTACTCGATGTCGACGACCCGCTGCCCGTACACGT
>JAVSBS010021927.1:0-15521 GCA_033124195.1 Coracias cyanogaster
GAGTGACTTCTATTATTTATTGGTTGTACTATAGCATTGCTGCTAGAGACCCTAATGTATGGATCTCTGACATAAAAGCTGCTTTCCAGAGAGCAAACATTGCTAAGGCCCATGGTATTTGTATATAATATTTTTTAAAGTGCTGAATGACATATCAAAATACCAATTATAAATGAGTTTCAATAACTTTTTTTTATCTAACTTTGACAAACTTAAGTTTGCTAAGAGCTAATTATATAAGAATCTGTACTCCAGGAAATTCATTGCTGGTGGCAAACAAGGTAGCTGTTTGAAGCTACTGCTATTTAATTTTCTACCTTAAACAAAAGTCACTGTATTCAATTTCATCCTATACAAAGAAAGAGTCTCCCTTTCACAAAAATTTAGAACACAGAATTGATCTTAGTTTAAAATTTCTAAGTAGTAATTTTATATTAAATGCTAAACGTTTAAGGAGTGAATGATCGAAAGCTACATTTGCTTTCATATAATAACATCATGTAATGAGGATTCTAATACACATTTAGAATAAGGGATATATGTTACTGTACAGTATTATAATCAACAGGCACTGGAATGCAGGGTCACAAAAAGGAAGAAATGGAAAACTTGTTTAAATTTTAATCTTCTGGACTGGGCAAATCCACGGAATGTCATAGTTAAAGATTTTTCTCGGAAGACTAAACTGCGACAAAGCAGGAGTGATAACATACATAATGAAGTGGTCAGAATATGAAAACAAGACAAAAACATTTTAATGGGCAAAAGCTTTCCTCCATATTACTTGGACTATTTGCAGCATGAGGTGTCATGCATTTATTTCACGCTCATGTGCTGCATCCTCTACACAGGAGTTCTGCCAGAGGCTTCCCACCTCCAGCTGGATATAAAGGTTTGGGATAGGAATGTATATACTACCTATATGTCTTTATGTGCTAAATGGAAGCCTGTGTTCTGTTTCAGCAAGGAAGTGTACATTGCTCTAGACTCAGGAGATGCTGTCTTCTGTGCAGCTCCTTTCTGGGAAATGGTGTTTAGTAAGATGCTCTTGAGAGAGGAACTGAAATACAAACTATGTTAGGTGAGCAGTAGCTGGTAAAGGAAGCCATATGGCCCATTTGGCATCTCTTTGGAACTGTTCCAATTCAGGTGTGCTTAATCACATAAGCTAGCGTAAATACCATTTTGTTAGAGAGCAATGCAGCCAAATTACAAAGGGGAAATACGGAGAGAACCATGGCTAGAAGCAGAGAGGCAGTTGGATAGGTGAGTTCTGGACAGACTCACTGAAAGCCACATAAACCGTCATCTGCATCAGCATGGCTTCTTGACTCTTGTGCTGCCACCCAGATGTTGTCCCTCAGAGTAACCCACAGGAGCCCCAAGAGGAGACATAGTGACCAGGAGGCATGTTGAAGAGCAAAAGCTCTCCAGAGAGCTTTTTCTCAAGGGAGGCCTCTATGGCAGCCCCAGCTACAGAAGGCTGAGGCCGTGTCATGTGCACGTGCACTGGCCTCTCAGCCACCATGGTATGAACCATGAGGCGTTCTCCTACCTCAGGGACTTGTTGCATAGGTGTAGGCTGGAGGGACCAGTCCCACAAGTTGATTCCAAACACACCATGTAAACCCCAAGTTACTCAGTATCCATTTACTG
Source organism: Coracias cyanogaster (assembly GCA_033124195.1). Classification (NCBI taxonomy): domain Eukaryota; kingdom Metazoa; phylum Chordata; class Aves; order Coraciiformes; family Coraciidae; genus Coracias; species Coracias cyanogaster. The sequence continues at coordinate 1,657 of JAVSBS010021927.1, forward strand.
GAAAGCAGTTGTGTCCTTTTCAAGTGTTCATTGAAAACTTTGCATAGATTGTGGGTTTTACTGATATTTATTCTAAATTACAAATGACACAAACTTTGCAGGTTGGGGTTTTATCACATGACAGCACCAAGGTGAATGCAAGAAATGGGCAGGAGTTTACAAATAATTTGCAAATTTAAATACCCAGCATAATGCCTGCTCCTTATTTCCTGTACTGCGAGTGTAACTTAGGTTAAAACTGCATCACTCCATTGGCTTTCTAGAAATCATGTCAGAGGTGAAACGCAACATTTTGTCACTTGATGGAACCTTATAAAGTGAATACTGTATAGTTCAAGACAGTACCCAAAGCTTAGTGTAACCAAAACCAAATGCAATTTGCATTTGATTATAGACTGTACATTTTGGGTTTTCTGCCCCAATTTTTGTTACAGAGTGTAATTAGAGAAGTTGTGCTATGCCTTGGGGAATAATTCAAGGCTTGATACAGAAAGAAATACTCGTTCCCCCAGCAGAATAGGTCTAAGAGTAAAATATTGCCTCATCACCAGCAGGATTACCCAGACGGGCGATAACGGCATCTGCTCTGTATACCATCAGATCCGCCTACACAGCAGGGCTCTTCCAGGTTCCTAGTGTTTCTCACTGAACACTCAGAGGTTGAAATCAGGTGCTTTGATAAGCAGAGAGGAGGGGCTCACACAGGCTCTGTCTGTATTATCAAGTTGAGCAGTGCAAGCAGCTGGTTCAGAAAACCTGACTAAGGACATCTCAGGAGGGATTACCCAGGAGTATGTCCAGTCTGATCCACTGGACTGAGCATCCATTAATGGTCAGCACATTTGCTGTGATTCTGGAGCTCACCTTCCACTTCAGTTTCATCTGAAAAGAATTCAGTTTACATGCTCTGAGACTATGCTACAAGGCAAACAACAACATATTAAGTAGGAATGACCAAGAGATGTTATCCAAACTGTACACCCAGTGACTTTCTCAAGGCTTGTTGTCTCAGTGTTGCAGGCAGAGCCCTTCTCACCCTCAGGTGAAGGCTTGGCTTTTGCCTGATGAGTGATTTCAGTTGTTGCAAAGCTTGAGAGTTACCAAAGATGGTAGTTTAAGCTCTTAATATCTGGTCACCAGAAAAAGTAGAAACAGGTGATTTGGAGCGAGGGAATTTCACCCAGCTAACCTCCAGAGGTGCTAGCATGTTTGCAGGTCTAGGTATGGTAAGTTAGCACTGACTTCCAGACAGAGCCTGTGGGTAAAAGAAAGGTTCATCCCTGCCTTGCTTCCTGACACGTCTGCTCCCCACAGGCTGTAAAACCCACCATAGTGACATGAAATGGCTTTCAGCAAAGTTCTGAATCAACTGTGCCCTAAGCCATGAACTCTCATCTCACTTTCACTTTGTAGCAGCATTAAGACATAGTAATAGGTTGGTGGAAGAAAGCTATCACTGCTTTTGCATACATGGTATCTTTCAAGGATTTATGCCCTCTGACTTACCAGAGTGCCCCTTTCATTAGCTCCAATTTAAGTTAAGGGTTTAATATTTATCTGTTCTTAAAGAGAAACTACTTTATAGCTCACAGAGCCTAAAAGCAGTAGCAATAAGTAACAGCAGAAAAGTCAAGCACTGAGAAAGCTGCAGTTTAACCCATGTGAGGATCTTCTCTGCTTTAAGCCAAGGCTGAAACTAGAAAGGGTAAAATAGAATTGAGAAACTTAGATTAACAACAACAATTTTGTAGCTTCATTTTCTACTATATTCATATGGTGATTATAGTAGAAAATGGGCTCTGGGTTTGCATTTCCTTCTAGTCTTATGCGGCAGGACATTAAATAATAGCATTTGCAGTCTCATCTGCACTTTAATAAGTTTTCTTCACTTGCTTAATTGTATTAATGGAAAGAGGAGGATGATCTTGTGGCGAGGACAGAGTACTGGAAGTCAGGTGATCTGGGTTACATTCAGAGTTCTGCCACAGGCTTCCTGTTCAATCTGCTGTAATCAGGTTTGCTAATATATAAAATGAATATAATGACATTTCCCTTCCTTACAAGGGTGTTGTGACACTTAATTCATTAATGTTTGTAAAGTGCTTTGTGCTCCTTGCTTCTAAATGTGCTCTTTACTGTAATAATGTCTTATGGATGGTATTAAATTTGAGAATAATGTTACTTTAGTGCCTATGCACTTCAGTTGGCTGAAGTGTTGTAAAGGCCATTATTTTCATGTATTTTATGAGCTACTGGAATTTTTTAGATTACTTACTTGAAATTTAGCTAATATAGTTATAAAATATACCATGTCAGTACTATGCCTGTTTTGTTTTTTTGTTGTTGTTTGGGGTTTTTTTTTTTTTTGGTTGGTGGTTGGTTTTTTGTTTTTTGTTTTTTATTTCAGTCCTTTTACTACCATGAAATATTTAGCAGTGAGCAAAAGGAGGAAGAAAGAGTTTGGCATAAATACCCCAGCTGCTTGACATTCAGCTCTGCTACTGAGCCTGCTCTTTACCCTGGTAAATCACAGGGTAGAGCTCTGTGTCCCAGTACAAAATGCCCAGAAAAACTGAGCAAGAAATCAATTTAAAAAAAAAAAGAAAAGTGAGGATATGAAAATGGGGAGTTTTGGTATTTATCTAAACTGAAGCAATACTACAGGACCAAGTTACTATACAATATATGTAGTACAGTTAAAAACAAAACAAAAAATAGTTAACTTAGAAAATCTGAAGATTCAGTAATGCAAATCCCGATAAATTAACAGCTAAATTTCTATATTGCACAGGAAAATAACTTGGCTAAAATTCTCTTATTGTGCAATATCGTACTTTGTTAAAGCAGAGGGAAGTTTTGCATAGAAGTGAAAGAATAAATGGCAGTTTCTTTAAAAACAAAAGCAAGAGTATTAATAACATTCACCGTGCATATCTAGATTTTTCAGAATGTGGTAGTTCACTGAAATTCTGCTCCTATATGAAATCAAATGTTTATCAGATGATTGTAATCTATAAAGCTATCCTTTTTTAATAGCCCGTGATAATTACATCAGGTGAAGAAAGGAATGACAGACTTACCATAAATAGAAGCAATTCATTCAAGGCTGTACAATGTTTGTCAGGCAGTAACCACGCTGCTGGTATAGTACAAGAAAAAGCATACATGTCCCCTTAAAGCAGTGTCCAACATCAGATTAGTAGGAAGAACGGAAAGCAGCTGACACTTACTATCAATATAAAAGTTCCCAGGAATTCTGAGAGGGCTTCTTTAACCAAGCTGTTCTTCAAGGCAAATTTCTTCTTTAAACTCCTTTTGTTTTTCCGGCTCATTTTGGCTTCCTCTATTGCTCTGATGCCTGAGTTACGAACACACACAAAATTTGTTCTGTATCTGACCCTGCTTCAGCTGAACCTTGACCCTTTTACTTATACATTGAAATATGAGATTTCATCTTGTACAGCCAGTGAAATCATCTGACTGCAGGCATTGAGAGAACTAACTCAACATGCCCTAACAATTCATCATGAGTTTGCTATCCTGTGCCTTCTCGGAGTACACTTCTATTTATACTGGTTAGATAATGCCAGTAAGTTCTCAATCAGAATTCTTAGTTTTTCTTGTAGAGTGGATTAATCATTATCTTTCCTGCTGTGTGTTTGTTTTTTGGTTTGGTGTGGTTTTGGTTTTGTTTGCTTGTTTGTTTTTGCTTTTGTTTTGTTTTGTTTTTCTGGTAAAAATGAATAAAGTGTTGTTCCTGTTATCCTGATCCTGAGAAAGGCAAAAAGAGAAGCCACAAAGTAAGGAACCAAAATATAGTTGAAAATTTCTCTCTGACCTAGATTGGGATTTAAACCATGCTACTATTGGCTGTCCAAAAACCTTTCAAGGGGAGGCTGAAAAGAGAGTTGAGTGCTTGTCAGTAATGCTGTGCTCTACTCTGTAAACAAAAGCTCCTATCCTGTAGCTTCTGAGGGATTTCAGTGGCTAATGAGGAATCTTACCTTGCTGTAGTGTGTTGTATGTTCACTCACAATACTCTTTTTTAATTAAATGCCTTGCTCTCCAGTGACCTGCCCTGTTTACAAAAGAGCAACGAGGCAGAATAAATTAGGAACATTTAGTGAAATCTGCTTTGGTCCAGTCGCTTCCTATAATGCAATACAGGCAAGTGAGGTACTGAGTGTCTATGTTTCCAGTATGTTTAGCTTAAAAGTGCATAGGTCCTACAATATAAAGCATTATAATATTATTTTCCATGGTCTTAAGACATGAAGTTGTGGAATATCTCAAAGAACTGGGCCTCTTAGAGACAAATATTCACTCTTAATCTCTTAAACTTGTTGAATGGTTTTATCAGAGGGGATACTGCTGACTAACGCTATCTAGTTGATTTACAAGTATTTTCTGTTGTTTGACTCGACAACAAAACCTTAGCCCGGTTCTGGTAGATTATTTTGGCAGGTCTTTATAGATGCTCAGTGCCTTGGTTTGTATTTGTCTTAAACTTTTTTCACCTTGGTGGTAAACATGTTTAGGGCTGTCAGGACTTTTGTCTGATGTGAATAGGACAGAGCTTTACAGGATTGGGCAAATGGGCCACTTTTGTTACCCATCAGCGCTCTTCCTTGCCTCAGGCTAGGACTTGATGCATGTTCCCTGCAGCTGCAGTCACCACCACCAGTTTCACCCCTTAACCGTTTTTCTGTGTCTGTTTACTCACCTTTTTCTACCTCTGCATTCAAATACTATGCTGCCTTTACCTGATTCAGAAAATGCTGGCCTCTGGAAAGCCACACAGTTGATGAATTATGAGATGACTGCGACTGTACTGGTGCTGCATGAGCCAGGGTGAGCACCTGCGCAGCAGCAGGCCCGCTCTGTTGTAGGAGTGCTACAGGTCCTGCACTGCACAGACACTGGGAGCTGTCTCTGGGAAGCCCCTGAAAATAGCCTGTGTACAGCAGTTTGTTTTGCAGTGCTGTAGGGTAAAGGTTTTCAGTGATATTATTCAGAACCTTAATTACCACAGCATGCTAAAGTATATGTTTATTTTGTCTGTGAGAGAAGTCTTTCAGAACTATATATACAGTGGAACTGAGGGAGGATGCTCGGGAGACCATTCATTACAGCAGGAATGAGATAAAGCACTTCCTCTCTTCCTGGAAAATGAAAAATAAATAAATATGTGTATGAAAGCAGTTTTTAGTTGTTTATCCATAGCAGTTCTTTCTCTTATGCAGATGCAGGTTTCCCTCATCAAGTAGAATCCAGATACCTGAGATAGATTAGTCTCATGACAGGTGTGAAGGCATTAGCATTATTTTTCAGCTAACAATAGGGTAATAACTTACTCATTTGTCCAGATTATGTTGCCTTTCTTATAACAATTTTCTGTCTTTACAGGGTAGAGAACTAACATAAATGCATGTATTTTACATTTGCTTTCTTCAGTTTTTCTTAAAATACTTTATAGGAATCATATGGATTCAACTCCATTACTAAGAGCTGTGATGCTAAGTTAGACCAAAAGTTCTTCTCAGCTCCATAACCAATTTCAAGCAGATGCTCTAAGAAACTATAGAAGAACATAGTACATAGGAGATGATTACTCCTTTGGTAAATCCTTCCAGCTTTTGACAATTCAAAGTCACTGCTACACCTTAGAATCATTTTCAAATAGAAAAGAGGGCAGCATGGAAAATTTGAATTAAGTTTCTCCTTTTATTGTATTCAGAATGAGGTTCTAAAGACATTTCCCAAATGTGAAATATATGTACATAATGTTACAGGAAAGACAAGTAAAATGTAAAGATAAACACCATGAAAGCTTTGACCTTAATTACTAATCCATGTGATCCATGCTCCATACTACTGCCTTTTAGTCATATGTAATGGGCCCCTTGGTTGAACAATGGAAAGAAAATACAATGTGATTACTTTTTTCTACTCTCCCTCACCTGGGCCCTGCTCCCAGACTCATAATGGTAAGGATACTGGCAGTGCCATCCATAAATATTGACAGCTGTATCGCCTACGGGAAGAAAATGCAGACATCCTTCAAAAATGGAAGTTGTATACAAGCAAGGAGCATAGAAAAAGCATAAACTCTGTCATATTAAATGTAGAATCACAACAGAGCTGACAAAAAAAGATTCTAAGATTTTGCCAAGAATGTGGAAGTAATAATATAAACTTTTTCAAATTCCATCATCAGAGGAGGCCTGTAAGACAGTGAGTAAAGCTACAGAGGATGAAGGTATAGAAGCAGCATTCAAAGTGGCTAATTCCACAGCTAAAAACCAAAAAGAATTATTTGCCTTGCTGAAGAACCACATGTTAGGTGGGCTGAGCTTGAGTAACTGAAAAGAAATTGTCAGTAGTAAAGACTTTACTATTTACCTTATCGATTTCTCTTAATTAATTGCTGGAGTTGTGCAGTGTTTCTGCTGAGGGATTGAAGTGTTCGGTGCCAGTGGGTTGTCTTTTTGCTGAACCTGATCTTAATGGCAGCAAAACAGAACACAGGAAATGTACCAGTGAGCCACTGATCTTTCAAAAGAGTCCTCCAATGATGATAATAGGAACTACAAAACTGTCAATGTGACTTCTATGCCAGGAAAATTAGATGAACTGTTATAAAGAATAAAATCAATACACACACAGATAAAGTTGATACTCTGTAGAAGCATCAAATGGATTCTGTTAATGGAGGTTATGCCTCACAAATCTATTGGCATTCTTCAAAGACATCAAAAATCACACTGATAGTATCGCTCATGCTTGAATGTATGATCAGGGTAACCGTAGATTGCAAAACTAAGACCCTTGGGACCCTTACTCCATGGCAGTCTGGACTGAACTATTTCTTCCCTTCACCTGGATTTGAGCAGGGCAGGAATTCACACAGTGTATATAAGCTAATAATTTTTATAGTAATCTTCATTTCTATAGAAATAGTGAAGTAGAGAATAATACACATAGATCCCACAGTTTAAATCCCATGGGCAACAGTATATACTGTACTGAATTTTTAAGAGCACATTATTCAGAGTATCACATAAATTGTTATTACTGATGTAATAAAGCCTAAACTAACATAGCTGGAGAGACCAAGGCTATAAATACGCCATATAATTTTTTGTATTGTGATAATACAGGCCAAATTATTTTTAAGTCTAAATCTGCTGATTTTAGTTGAATGGACAAAGTCTGAATGTGTACATCTACTGTAATTCACGTCCCTAGTCACATTCCTTTGCCTAATTGATATTTATCTTTTAATACAGACACTGCTGCATTACTTCAAGGACATTCTCTGTTTTATGGATTGATCCTGCTGCTGGAGAACTCAAAGAAAAAAATTCAGGTGAGGAAGATCTGAACACACTGTAATTCAGCATTCTGAGCTTTTTGAATACATAAAACACCTATTCCTTTAGTGCTTGTGTTTTCTGATAATCCCTCTGTCTCTGCTGTAGTCCCTGGTGCAAATGTGTTCACAGGAGCAAACATCTGCAATGTACAGCTCAGATCTAGCTGAGCCCACCTTGGAGGAAGGGCAAGGCACGTGAGGTGACCCCTTGAGAATTTATATGCTCTTTCTCCTCTGTTTCTGTGATCTCAGTGTCCAGACAAATCATTTTAGTCCAGGTCATGAATATGAGATCAAAACCACACCATATATCTGTGTTTCAAGCTTTTGGGCAGTAATCTTTAAGGCCCAATTCAAAGCTTGCTGAAGTCCGCTGTTGCCGACACTGATTTCAGGGTGAATTAGACTGGACGTTCTCTAAAGCAGGACCCAAAACTTTTATTTGTTCTTGATTGATGAGGCACACCATTAGGCCTCAGTCCATAACTGATGTTACTGCACACACACACACACACACACACATATATATATATATATATATATAAAATATATATATAATTATACAGTTGATGACAGTAAACTTTAAAATTTATTGTACAGACATGTCTGTGTGTAACATAGGCCCTGAGAGTTTCCAAGCTGGTTTAATCTCTGCGATAGCCGCACTGGCATAGTGGGGCACAGATAACATTCCACGCCAGAGGGCTCTAAGACAGTCCTGTCAGTGCTGGCAAAACATGACAGTGTTAGGGAAATGCTGTACAGATGGTTACGTGCACCGGTGTTATCTGCTGCACTAAGCTGTGCTGCCTTCTGAACGTGGTGGATATGGTTCTAGTACAAGCTTATCTGGTAGGTTACAGCATGGGCAAGTCTGACTTTCTGAACACATCTGGAAAAATACTGTTTCAGTACAAGAATTTTGCTTTTAAGGAATAGATCAATTTAGTACAGACAAACGCCTTGGTGCAGCCAATTCCTTGCTTTTTTTTGTGCATGTTCCTGTTTCTGGAACAGTTAATGTACACAAGAAGTAAATGTAAGGGAAAATTATTGACAGCATGTTGTGTTTTTTTTCTTTTAAATAACTCTTTTCTTTCCCAAATGCTTTATAAAAAGCTTTCGTAATAGAGATCAAAATTTTAAATTCAGCTTTGCAATTAAAAACAAAAGATACGTTGGTAAATGTATCTATGCAGCATGAAGAAAACCTCAAAGTATATCCAAAGGGCTTTGCAATGATCTGAGTTGTATGTCTTCTCAGCTCAAAAGGGATACATTGTCAAAACTGTTCATCTTTCTACAGAGCACAGATTCCCTATAGCAACAGACACCCTGAGACTTACAGTAGGGTTGTGAGAGCAGGAGATCTAAGCCTATCTAATTAATAAAAGAGATTGAACATGAAAGCCAAAGATAATGACAGATTTGACACCACTGACACACAAAGGCCAAGTAGCCTGTTTGGCAAAGGAATAGGTGTAGGTCAGTAAGACAGCTGATTCCTGGTTCTGAAACCTAATTCCCATCAGGAAAGTGACAGTGCTTTCCTGCAGCTGAGTCACCAACCCACCTACCATCAGCTGTTTCCCACTCGACATGGCCCCCCAGGGGTGCCATCCAGCCACATTTTGACTCTGTTGGAGAAGTATTTTCTGTTAGAGCTGCTGTTTCTGGAGCTTTGTCCCCTCTCTTCCACAAGAAGACCATGCATTTGTTTGGCTTCCATGCTCCAAACACTCATCCCTTGTCCTTTAGTAGGTGAGGTGCCAGTCTGCCTAGTTTTCATTCTTTTAATTCCCTTTCATTCAGAATTATTCATATTTGAATGTTTTAATCCTCTGTCTTTTCAGAAACAGCAGCTTTGTTTCTGGGATTCCTTTGGCATTTTAAATACTAACAGTTTAGATGGTAAATTTATCTCAGGCTCCTGTATAAGAATACTGGATTGCTAGGACCAGTTTCTCTGGAACTTCCCAATGAAGATTTTTTTAATCGGAAATAATTGTTCTGAGGTTCACAGCAGAACCTTTATAGGGTGTACTTAGGAGCAGACCCAGGCACAATCTTTTGTTACTTCTGCACGGCATCTGTATTCATTAAGGTAATGAAGATATTAATTGAATATGTAAGTTCAGGTAATTAAATATAAGACTTAATTTCTTTAGTTTAAAGGGTAATAATAAAAAATTTAAACTTGCAAACTAGATCACACATTTAGTGGTGATAAATGTGATCTGGAAAGTGCAATATTCCAATATGAATTAGTTAATTGCACCCATTCATTAGGTGATATACATTAGCAGAAGGTCAATCCATTTGAGTCCTGATGTGTTTTACAAATAATACATTCAAACAGGTAAATTGAAAGGAAATTAAAAATAGAAAGGTTTTTTTATATTTAAATTCAGATTAGAATCCCTACAACCAAGAGCACATTGCCTATAACTTCCCGGTTAATGGCCCGCGTTCTTTCCAGCACTGTCCCAAGGCACTGCCACTCATTGCCACATATACTGTGCAGGAGAAGATGGGCGCTACTTTGTAGAGACTGGGCTAAACCACTCTGTGGCTGTGTGGTGCCGTGCACAGGGCGGTGACCAGCCGAGGAGCACCTGTGAGCTGGATGGTCTCAGGATGTCTTCAGACTAAAGGAGCAGCACCTCAGGGTCACTCCGTAACTGGCAAATCCAGCCTCCTGCACAACAGCCTAGTGAGGGACATGTTGCAGTTCAACTTAAACTGTAAGACTCATTTTTGAGACCGACCCAGTTATAAAGTGAGTCAAACACTGACAGTCTTCTGCTTTATCACCGTCACTGTTACTTAATTCTATTGTGGCTACCCAAGTTTCAATTTAGGACTGAATTTACCACAGCAGTAAATAACAGTTCTACTGGGTATAAAACAGCCAATATCACAGGTAAGAAAACTGATCTGTTCTGCTCATTTTTAGTAAAAAGTATATTAAATCAACTTCTCTTCACTGGCCATTCCTGGATTTTCAGTAACAAAACTGGTTGTTCTTGGTATCAGCATTTATTTTATTTTCTAGGTTAAAGCAACTGTAGAAATAAGGAAAATAAAAGCAGATTTTATTTTGTTTCTCTAAAACTTAAAATATATCCAGACTCATTCTTAAACTATTGTTAATAAGATTTACAAAATTAAGACAATTGATTCACTAGGGTAGTTGGAAAAAATTCTGAAAGTGTATTATATGGGATTGTCACAGTATTGTATGTGTTGCTTTACAGATTAATATTGCTTGTGTGTATAACAATCTTCTTCCCTTATGTATAAAATATCTTTTATGTCTGGAGCAAGGACTGACACCATCTTGCACACAATTCAAGGGCTATAATTCTTAAGAGATTTCAAACAGCGAGCCTCTTTAAAATGATCAGGCTTAAAGACATTTAGAGAATTGATTCAATTAACCTAGAGGAAAAAAGTGCTATAAGGTGTGATTTATGTTTGCAGATAAATTAAAATACAAGTATCTCCTGAAGAGCATTTGCTGCCATCATGGTTAGTAATGAAAATAGCAGGCAATTAAAATAGGACACCTGAGGCTGAAGCTTTTACTGTATAGATCAGAAAATGAAGTTCAGATTTCGTAAGTGGAAATCTGTGCTGCAAAATAACTTTGTGAAAGTTCCTTTTCTGTCCCTATTTTTCTTTCAGAAGTGATTTCTAAAGCACATAAGAAATAGGAAAGGACATTTACTGAGGCAGGAGGCAAAGGGCACAGAGGAGTAGACTCTTTCAGTCAACACTGAATTTGTATGAGGAGCTAGAGATATCCTTGCTAAATGGTAGTGGGACAGCTGAGGGAAACAGATATAAAAAAGAATTAATGGGTCAGACTGAAATCATTTTGGGGCAGGTTTTGAAGTGGATCTTGAAACGAATCACTAGAAAAGTCTGACAGAATGATATGATTCAGTTCCTTCATGTGTGTGACAAAGTGCTTAGAGTCTGGATCTCACTAAGGAGCATAAAAATACTCAGATCTGAAGTAGTAAGAACGAATTGCTCTGTGTTGTTGGAGCTGCTGTAGCCACTGTCCATTTCAGTGGTGTATCAGTATATGCTTTGGTACAGCTACTCTGCCCAAAAGAGGTATTTGAGATACAAATAATTTCACCCAGCCCTCTAGTTTTATGGCTTCCTTTAGGCAATGGGGACACAGTAGTATAGAGCAGAAAAATACCAGTACTCTGACTGAACAACCCAGGAATGCCTTAATTACATCTGTATTGTCTTCAACATCACAGCTCTGTCTTTTGCCCCCTCTGAAACATAATGTATGTGTTTCCTGATTTGCTGTTTAAGTAGGAGTTTTAATTAAAACCCATTCATGTGAGAGAAAATAAGCCAGTCTGACTTAATTGCCAATTCCCCCAAAAACGTCCAGAAACTACAGGACTGCAATAAGAATAGGTGTTTAGGGTCCACAGAGCTCGGGCTGAACCTGGGGTATTGTTTCTGTTCTTTCTCTTCTTGGCAATTCCTGGATTCACTTTTTTTTTTTTTCTTTTACAAATCAATGAATTTAATTCTGTATTCATTGTTATTATGGAATTATTGTACTGATTTACAAGGCAATAAGGGTAGTAATGCCTCCCACAAAGAAATTGCGATAAATATTCACTTGTGTGATTTGAAACCATGACTCAATTTGCCATCATAAAGTAGCCAGTGTAGTCATTGCAGCAGCTCACCAAGCTGGATTCATCAGTGTGTCCAGCACAGCATTACAGACCTTGCTTCTAGTTCTGTTCAGCAAAGCCATGCTGTATTGGATGAGAACACACTTGTGGTCTTGGCGCTAAGGCCTACATCATTGTCTTCCAAGGTGGTGGAAGAGGAACTGCAGTTGGTCCCTTGCTGTCAGGAAGAGCAACAGCACCCGTCCACCATGCTCTTCTGAGGAGCCCTCTGAGGCTGGCTGTAGACCAGGAGCCTGCAGCACGGTAAGTGCAGTGCCTTTCTCCACGAGGCGTAGGTAGCAGTTAGTCTAAAGGTGGTTGGCTCTGAGTGCTTTTGCAAACGGAATTGCTTTTTGATGTAAAAGGAATGTGGTTTGTACAAGCAGTTGGAGGTCACTTAAGCAGCTGCAGATTATGTGGGTCTGAACTGCATTTCCATGTGCACTGGAATCCCTTCTCACCAAAATCCCCTGAACTTTATTGGCTTGATCTAATAATGAAACTATTATGCAGTTCCCTCTTTCCTAAAATGTGTTTAAACGCGCTCCTTTTTTTAAAGGAGTACATCCTCACTCTGATTTATTTTAAAACAGCTTTTAGAAGGTGTCATCCTTGTGATGAAGTGTAGGTCTAGTTGCCAGTAAAAATTGAATTTCTAAGGTTTAAAAGTCTCACTCATCCCAAGTGTCACAGTTTGACAGCCCTGTATGTCACATTACAGCACAGTATTACAGATCCATTTCCTCTGTCAGGGGAAGGAAAAAAAAAAAAAGATGAAACATGAGAGAAAGCAAAATCTGAAGTCTCCTTCATTCTTGAGCTGGAAATTTAGAGAAATATGCATGTTAACCCTGAAATGACTGAAATGGCACTCTGTATCTTGCGCTCCCTGTCTGTGCAGAAGCAACCTTTGCTCTGTGCTCCTGCATAAACAGTAAGAGAATGCTGGGACAGTCTTCTCAACTGCCCATGAACTTGTAAACCACGGAGCACGGATTATCTATGGAATCGACAAACAGATATTGAAACAAATCAAGACATGGCTGGATCCTGTTTATTCTTGACTAGGTCAGTGGTCACATGGTATATTCCTTTCTGCTTTGGTTTGCCAGCTTTAGGGAGCTGTACCTTGGGTGTCCTTTCTGTTTACCTGTCTGCAATGTGGTAACTTCAAAAGGTGGCATCTGATCGGTTTCAAACTGTTGTGAGTGCTTGCGGCGGCAAGCAGGACTTTGTTGATTTTGCCTGAAGTAGCAAAAATGGTCTGGGCTTCACGCGTTTTGTGCACAGAAGTTCTGACCGGGGAGAGGTCCCTTGACCGTGACTTTCTGATGTCCGTCAGCCCAGCCCCGGGCCACGGTTAAGCCACCTGCTGTTTCCCCCACAGAGCAGGCCGGGCGGCTGTCCCCGCAGCGGTGCTGCCCGCCATGCGCTTCGTCCGGGCAGCGGCGGCTCCGGCTCGGCTTGGCTGCAGGCGCCGGTACCCCACCGTACGGCACGACCGACACCTGGCAGGAGGGGGCCGGGCCCTAAGAGGGCTCCCCCGGCATACCAGCCGGGAAGAGCGGCCGCTCCCCGACCAGAGTGTTCTGCCCTCTGGGCCTCCTCCTCCTGCGCGGCAAGAGGCCGGGCTGCAGGGCTGCTCCGGCGGCAGCCGCCACCTGCTCGGCCGCCCGCTCGCCCTCCCGGGAGCGCTCTGCAGGCAGCGCCGTCCCAAGCCCGCCGTGCTGCCGGCAGCGGCCGTGCCCCCGGGGCGGGGCGGGGCGGGCGGTGCC